>OZ014488.1:17520981-17781744 GCA_963965965.1 Trididemnum nubilum | reverse complement strand
CCAAGCTCTAACTCTATCAAGAATGTGGAAATACTACAGTCTTAAAAACTAAAAATATAAATAAAATTAAGCTGAAACGGGCATGACATAGCGAATACGAATTTTCTTGACGATGAAAAAAAAAGGAAATCATGACTTGTCGAATTCTCAATCTCAAAAAAAAAAAAAAGTCGAACTTGTCAAAGTCGTCAACTATAACCTCGATGCTGCAAATTGCGATGTAATTAGTATGATGCAATACGTACTACACGGTTTGCACAAATTACGCAACCAAAGTACCGCGATTTGTCAACAAATAATATGCGTAAATATTGAAGTTGAATACTTCAGTGACAAAATTATTTATCACTACCCGCCATCCGTATACATATTTTTTGTAAATACAATGCACGAAATTTAGTATGAAATTGGTATGGAAGTACGGAAGATTGTCTTCCATTTTATTCTTAAAATCTTCCACTCCATTTCATTCTGGAGTTTTCCATGAACCATACCGAATTTTCCGTTCCATTCCATTTTCCATTCCATTCCATACCATGCCCTGGTTACAGCAGAAATTGAATCATTATGGGTAAAAGCAGTATTGGGCAATTTAATGAGAAACGTTAACTTCGTTAAGAGTGAATTCGCTAAGAATTTTCAAGCAATTTTTTAACTCGGTTAAAGTTAAGTAATTAACTGAAAAATAAAAGTAACGAAAGTTAAAGTTAATTTGTTAATTAAAAAAAAAATAGTTCAATATTAACTTGCAGTTGATGCCCAATAACATGATTCCGTTTCCATGCGAGATAAAAATTACTCAATCTGATTTCTGTTACTATGGTATTTACTATTTTAATAAAGAGAGACACAGTGGAAGCCTTTTTTATTTTATGTTTTTATTTCTATTATTATGGCATTAAGACACATGGTATAGCCTAGAAATTTAACAGATTAACGTAAACATGAAAATAGTTTAACGAAAGTTATAGTTAATAAGTTAATTCAAAAGCTTTTCAACTTTTTAACTCGTTAATGAAAAACTTAACTTCATTATTAATGAATTAGCGAGTTAATGCCTAATACTGGGTAAAAGCATCTGCCAACGATGTCCCATGATCGAGTTACAGCAGTGTTGAAAATTTTTCAACCAACTTTAGTGTAGCTATGACATTTGGTTTAGGAATAGATTGAGAGGTATTTTTGCCCTCCCCTTTCGTGTAAAATGCGTTAGTCAATTGGACCGTGTAAAATAAGGTTAAAACAGAGCGGTTTTCCTCTCGCCCGTATCGAGATTCAACGCCAGAACTATCATATTATTACTGTACACACAATTAGGTGGAAATTAATTTGGAGTTAAGTTCCAAAAGCCGGCATTTCAAAAATTTTTGTAGAGAACAAAGAAGTAATCATTTTTTGGACAGATTTGAGACAAATTTATTGCTGCGTGACTTATAAACTCTTCCAGTACATAGAACTTGAAATTTTCTGGGGTTGCGGCCCCGAATCAAACCCTTAATTTAAAAAATTCGTTTCCAGCCTGTCATTAACGTACCGCCATCTAATGATTCAAAGGGAGGAAATTTTCACCTAAAGTTTTGATCACAGATTAAGATAAAAAACTCTAGAGAAAAATTTATTACTCATCTCAAGATTAAGATAAAAAACTTCTCTCCCTTCATCAAAGTTCAGGTTTCTACAAACAACCTACATATTCTTCGAGATAGAAGATATCTGGGCTGAACGAAACCTAACAGAGTGTGTAATAACAGAGGCGCCCGCAGAAATTTTTTCAGGGGGGGCAAGGGACTGTCCATTGTTTAATGGATCAACTAAACCCTTTCAGCTGCAACCAGAATTTTGCTAAGCGGCTTGAACCAAAATTTAAAACGCTCCTGCTAAAAAAATGTTGCAATTGGGCGGCATGCTGAACAAACTAATGCAATTCAAGTGTATTATTGACGGGGGTTTGGGGGCAGAGCCTACAGTCGCAGGGCAATTTTTGCTATTTCTTGAAAAAAAATAACCATTTTATCGTCATTTGAATTACATTTTGAACGTTTTTTAGGCCATTGGAAAGAACAAAGTTGCTGAGATTAGGAATCTACTTAAAATTCTTAAATTGCCCAACCCTTTGAGCTCTCTTTAGTTCCAGATCAAATTTAAACCACGTTTAAACGCCTTCATAATTATGTGAGTAAAGTTTTCCAAATGACTCGGATAATGAGAAAGGGAGGTCAAGCTCCCTTAGCTTCCTTAGTTGCTCCACTGACTGCAACCTGAATTTTGCTAAGAGGGGGGGGATGAAAAGACTTGATTAACCTAAAGATTGAGAGTTTTTGCTTGAAAATAGAGTCAATTGGACAGCGGGTCTAACAAACAGGTACAACTAAAGCATATCACAAACCGGGATATGGAGGCAAAACCCTAACTGCTATATAATTTTTGTGATGGTTCAGAAAACAAATATAGCCATTTTAAAGTTATTCGAATCAAATTTTGCATCTTTTTAAAGCCATTTAAAAAAACTAAATCGATACAATTTGAAAGCCGGTTGAAAGAATCGAATAGTTCAGCCCAATCAATCTCCCACTTTACTCACAGGTCAAATTCAAAACTCGTTGTAATTTGATAAATTAAATGCTGAATTGCCCCCTCCCCCTATACTGCTTTTTTTGTAAAGCTTACGTTAAGCATTTTTCATTAAGCAATCAATTTTGACTGCTTATTTCTAGCCATGTTTTGAAGTTCAATGGTTTGAAGTTTTTATCGAATAATTTGTAAGCTGTATTTTTGACAAATGTTGATACCCCCCGCCCCCCCCCCTCCAAAAAAAATGATAACAAATGTTTTAAAAGTGGCTTTGAGCCGCTTTAGAGGCCATATCACTGCAAAACATTGCCTCTAAAGGGCAAAAGTTGTGGTATTTCCCTTATCGTGCACTTTGGTCTAAAGGTCAATGCAAAGGGGCACAGCCCTCCTGACTACTCTATTGATTACAAGTTTGATTTTGGTTTCGGTTTTTTTGAGCAAAATTAATTTAATGTTGGAGTAATTATTATTTTAGGGTTTATATCAGCACAGCGTAATTTTGAAACATCAAACGCTGTATTGTATTTAGATGCTGATAAGAGCTCAATGACACAGATTCGTGGCCAGAAATTTGCAATGGGGAAGCTGTTGTGGGGGCCTGGGGGCGTAGCCCCCAACGCTCGAAAAAATTTGCATTTTTTTGCAAAAATTACTTAATTTTAGAACTATTTTGATAAAAAAAAAAAAAAAACTTTTAAAACGTGGCATAGAAATTGGCAGTGCAGACGTGATTGCATAAATTGGCTATGTGGTAGGTGACTAATGATAAAATTGTAGTTCTCTTATTTAGATGCTGGTAAATCATAAAATCGTATCGTTCAATAAAACTCTCACGGAATAATCTATTTCGTCTATATTTTATACAGAAAAACAACAGGGGTAGACTAATGCTAATTAACTGATACTAAATAGCCCCTACCCCCCATTTCTGAGTTTACAGTGTATTTGTTGATAAAGCCAATGTTCTGCATTTTTATATTAGCGATCACATTTGATTGCTTATTTTTGGCCTTTTTTCAACTTTTCATCGATTTGTGAGTTTTATTTTTGACAAACTAGCCCCCTTCTGAATATACGTTTCAAATGATGCTTTAAATGCTTTTTGAGTCCGGTCCAGTGCAAAAGACTGTTTCAGAAGTGCTGAAAACGTGGTATTTTCCTTGTTCTGAAAACGTTTGGTCGACAGGCCGATAGGAAGGTGTCTATAGACCCCTAGTCTTCCGGCTCCGCTACTGCTATGACAGATGCTGAAGCGTTTGATTTTGATTACTGAATCAAACGATTTAATGCTTAATCCTAGGATGTTGTTTACGCTCGTTTTTGAAAAAAAGCTGTATGATAATTCACGTAAAATGGGCAATTCTGTTACTTTTGCCCCCGCCCTCTGTACCAAGAAAAGATAGTAAAAAAGCTTCTCAGAGTGTTGATTTCTTAGTTTAGATATCCATGTTTAGACTTAGTTTGCAAATTTAAACATAAAAAAATACTTGACATCTTAATTTCCAGGGGAGCAAGTGCCCCCCTTTGCCCTCCTCTGCGGGCGCCCCTGCGTAATAACAGTAACAGTCTGAGCAAAATACACAATAAAATCACTAAGTTAAAAATTGTAAAGCACAACAGCGCCTGTTTCGCAGAAAAATGCTCCTCACGACCTATTCCGAAACAGACACTGTTGTGGCTTTATATTTTTAACTTAGTGCTTTTATAGTATATTTTGGAAGATATTTTTTAAAGTTACATCTCTGCGTTGTCGCTAAAATGGAGTTTTAGTTCTAGGAGAGCAGTCATCGGCGCCCTCTACCGAAAAATCAAGTATCCGCGAAAAGGACCTCGCATCTTATTTTCCCGACGAAGATAAAAAGTAGGTTTGTTTACTTTTTCCTAATCCTTGTTATTTTTTCAAAAATTCAGTTGTATTTGTAATAAACCATTGAAAAAAATTGACGAAGATGTATGTAATTACAGTTTATTTCTGGACCTGTCAAAGTTTTTTGACATTGTAAATCACAAAATATTATGGCAAAAGGTTTAAAAATTTTTGATTTTAAGTAATTTTTATATGCAATTCTCAAAATATACCAAGTGTCAAAACAAATAGCCAAACATTTCTTATTTTTAAAGGATCTCAGTATTGGAAACAAGTCCAAATAAAGTTAAAACTAAAACCTATCTTGCTTTTTGTTTATAAATAAATACAACCAAACTTGCTTAAACAAAAGTTTTTTAAAATGGTTAAAATTTTGGTGTCATTGTTTTGCCACATTACTTTACCTTGTTGCAACCATTTTGATTGAATATCAGTTTGAGTTTACATTATTATTTATTAATCTATAAGGTTTTCAATCTTAGCGCTATTTTTCACGGGGGGAAGGAGGGGGCAAAATGCCTCACTCTCGTTTTTTTCGTGATTAATCCCTTCAGAAGAAAAGTTTTTACCTTGAATTAATTTGATTTCGAGTCAAATTTTTCATAAATTCTTCCTGAAAATTTGAAGTTGCTATGGTAAGGGAAATTTTTCCAGTTTTGAGGTTTGTCAAAGTTACTTTCCAGAATCTGAGCATTTTTGACCCATATTTAATTTAAATAACGTCACAAACCGTTTTTCTGACGTAATTACTTTTACAGCACTTTATCATTCAGTATTGAAAAACAAACCAGCGGTGTGCAAAGTCTGAACCGCCAATAACGTCATTGAGACCATGGCGTCATTTTAGAAAGTTATGGCTCTGACGTCGCTATGATTTTCATTATGAAGTCACTATGATTTTCATTGTCACTATGATCATAATGACGTCACGATGACGTCATTATGATTGTTGACTCAAAACTAATTTTTCTAAAAAAATTGATGAACACCAACCAACTTGCCAAATTTGGTATTTTTATGACTTTCGATTTAAGAGTTAGATAGAATGGCATTTTTCTCCCTCTCCCCTTGTGTGAAATGCGTTGATTAAATAGCCGGTGTAAAATACGGTAAGCATGTTGTTTAAAATATGAGTTCGCATCGACGTGTTATTTTTTGCGCTGCATATTTTTACATAGCGAATATTCATAATTAGTTTCGTTAGACTACTGATTATTGTGATCACCGTTATCAGAAATTTAACCTAAAAAACACAAAAGCAAACAAAAATTTAATGAAAATACAGTATCTTGTGATCGGTCTAGTCTCCGTGCAAATAACTCATACCAGTAGATTTTGAAACAAAAGATCGTACACTTCATTTTATCTATAAACAAATTGACATCACATTCCTACTTTTGAGCATTTTAAGATAAACTCGCCGAATGTCACAGTCTCCCTTTTTCACCCACAGTGCTTCATCTTGCTTGGACAAAATCATGCACTGCTCCGGCCAGCCGTTTAATTTCCCTTTCACAGGTCCACTTTTCGGGCACGTGTTCTTGTTTTGTTCTCGAAAAGAAATAATTAATTTTATTTGAAAGAAAAAAAAGAACCAAAAACCGGGCCAAAACTTGAATCTTGCAAAATGATAATAATTGGTCCAGTAACGGCATGATATATTTTATTTAATCACGTTTACTACCTTTGACATTTTTTTTGTGTTCCAAAAAGAACAAAAACGAAATATTGTCCTTTTGCCACAAAAGCCTATAGGTCTTTGTGCTTTTGTTCGTAATTGTTGTTAATCACGAAGCAATTATTCTGGCTATTTTTTTTGTACTTCATTTTTTCCTGAAAGGAAAAACTGCAACTTCTTGTCAAACATTTTCTGCATAGTCAAATTTAATCTTCTGGAATGGTGACATTTATGAGACACTGAGCGCTGTTGCAACAAGAAACCCGTGACACACTTGACTTTATTCGTCATGTAAACCGTCTAAATTTAAGAGGTTCACACTTTTTTATAAGAATAATTTATAAGAACACGAGGCTCAGGTTTGTTCAAACTTAAAGATCAAATTAAGAACAATGTTAACATCAGTTGCATAAAAAAACTAATTTGGAATACAGGCTTGTTCAATGCAATTGTGTGTAAGTAATCAGTAGCATTTTTAGGCCTTTCGTGCATCTTCATTTTTGACTTGTCTAACAACAGTCATGATCTATTGTAACAAAATACAACTTCTAGCCAGCAAGAATAAATTTAAGAACAAACGAGGTTGAAAATTTGTGAAAATCTAAAAACAGCTACCCTCACCTCAAAATATACTGATTCTTATAAAAAAGTAACCGAACAAAGAGTTGCAGACTTACGAAAGAAATTTCTTTACTTGTTCTGCAGCGTGATTGCGTTACTGGAAGCCTATTACCAGATTCTTCCTGCATTGGAGAGAGAATGCCACATTCACTACGACGCTTTGATGTGTCACGACAGGATACTTGACATGGTTGTCGACGTAAGTACATTTTATCTAGTTACCGAATGGTTAAATGAAAGCGTTTCAAGGACTAAATTAATCCTTTGTAGCACAAATTTTCAGGTCTTGATCTAAAATTTTTGTGAATAGCGCAAGTCTATATCAATATGTAGTACTATTGCTGATATCTAAAATTTTTATCTCAGAATACTAATTGGAACGACCGACGCTCGCGTCGCGTGTTCCTCTGTTTTAACTCGGCCATTTTCCAACTAACGAGTGCGAAATTTCAGACTTTTGCTTATACCTCGAGAACGGTTTGGTCTAGCAACATGAAATTTGGACAACAGTTTGAGATTAATGAGCTGTATGTTTGTACCAAATTTCGAGGCAATAGGTCACGTGACTTCGGTTTTAGAACCCGAAAACCGTCCCGCAAGTTTGGCGTAAAAAGCGGTCTCAGTCAAAAACGGCTTAAGTACGGCAAAAAATATTTCATATGGTTGTATGTCTCAAGATACCCTCTCATCCCAACCAACCCACTTTTGGCCGCGATGAGGTTCATTTCTTTTTTTTCCTTTTTTTTCCTTTTTTTCCCTTTTTTTCTTCCTAATTTTTGTACGCTCTTCTTCTCCTAAACCACAAAACATGGAAATCTAATTTTTGTGTAAAGTTGTTGAGCTGCATATGCAATTTTTTCTCCCGAAATTTTTTTGGGCAACTTCCCCGGAAACCCCTCCAAAATGGGGCCCCAAAAAATCAATTTTTTTAACGGCTCAAGCTAGGGTGCTAGTTCTTTTTGATATCAGTAGATATTTAACAGACAAATATTTTGACATAGTTTGGGGGTGCCACCCCCTCGGGGCCCCCCAAATGGACACCCCAAAAATTAATTTTTTGAATGGCTCAAGCTAGAGTTCTACTTTTTTTTTGATATCAGTAGATATTTAACAGACAAATATTTTGACATAGTTTGGGGGTGCCTCCCCCCGGGGACCCCCCAAATGGACACCCCAAAAATCAATTTTTTGAAAAGCTCAACTTAGAGTGCCAGTGTTTTATGATATCAGTAGATATTTAACAGACAAATATTTTGACATAGTTTGGGGGTGCCACCCCCCCGGGGACCTCCCAAACGAACCCCCCAAAAATCAATTTTTTGAATGGCTCAAGCTAGAGTTCTACTTTTTTTTTGATATCAGTAGATATTTAACAGACAAATATTTTGACATAGTTTGGGGGTGCCACCCCCTCGGGGCCCCCCTAAATGGACCCCCAAAAATCAATTTTTTGAATGGCTCAAGCTAGAGTTCTACTTTTTTTTGATATCAGTAAATATTTAGCAGACAAATATTTTGACATAGTTTGGGGGTGCCTTCCCCCGGGGACCCCCAAATGGACACCCCAAAAATCAATTTTTTGAAAAGCTCAACTTAGAGTGCCAGTGTTTTATGATATCAGTAGATATTTAACAGACAAATATTTTGACATAGTTTGGGGGTGCCACCCCCCCGGGGACCTCCCAAACGAACCCCCCAAAAATCAATTTTTTGAAAAGCTCAACTTAGAGTGCCAGTGTTTTATGATATCAGTAGATATTTAACAGACAAATATTTTGACATAGTTTGGGGGTGCCTCCCCCCGGGGACCCCCCAAAAATCCAATTTTTGAACGGCTCAACTTGGGTGCCAGTCTGTTTTGATATCAGCAGATATTTAACAGACAAATATTTTGACATAGTTTGGGGGTGCCACCCCCCCGGGGATCCCCCAAACGGACCCCCAAAAATCAATTTTTGAAGGGCTCAAGCTAGGGTGCCAGTGTTTTATGATATCAGGAGATATTTAACAGACAAATATTTTGACTCTACTTTTCTGGAGGTTCCATAATCAGATATTTTTGAATAATTGCTGATTTTACGGTAGACAAAAAGTAGTTTTGAGCGTCACAGCATTAGCTATGCGTCGGTCGTTCACTGGGTTTGCTGGCAAACTCCCATCTAGTTTAACGTTGTTTGCACTGCGCCATGGCCCTAAGAGGGAGGGGGCATGGCACAATGCCTCCCCCTGTCTACGTTACTGGAGACGATTTATCTGGTTGGAATAATGTAAAACATTTTGGGGTTATACGTTTAATAGTAATGTAGCGAGAATAATTTCTGTTCATATGAGCTTCCGTAAGAACCTAAGAGCATTTTTTTAAAGCGGCTAATTCATTTTTCTAAAAAAATTTAAAAGTTCGATTTAACTTATCTACCAGTTGGTCAAGCGTTCGTTTCTGAAACGGGAGGTCTAAGGTTCAAATCTCGAACCAGTTAAATCGGGCACAATATTGCCAACTTGGCACCTTTGCAGCATTTCTTCATTCCCTAACCATGTCGCATATTTGTTCAAAACATTTCCTAATTTCTTCAACCTGGAATGGTGATGAAGATTCTTTTGACTTGTTATTGTAGCTGTGCATAGGCCTATAGTTATTTTCTTATCACTCACAGTGTCCGACGCTAACTAAATTTGACGATCCGCACACGTTTAACTACTTCATGCTTGGAGGAATCTTCACCCGCTTAGTTTTCAGACATTTATGTTCCTGTGGATTCCTTTGCATTCTTGTTCTCTGAATTTGCTGCTTGTTCGAAGCCAATCAAGTAGACTAACTAATCACCGTAAAGCGTCTTATCCATGGACGCTACAACGTGACCAGGGTGCGGGACGAACCCAGATCATGCGATCAGATTGTCGTATAAACGGCGCTCTAATCCTCGCGAGCACAGAAGACTTTCTCAATTGGCTCGAGTAACTTGATGCGAGTAGACTCTTACTATTGCTATTAGTAGTAATGAGAAGCTTTTTTTTCGATGTTGTTTCAACCCTTTTGTGCATCTGGCTGCGCTCTTTTAAGACCCACCAACGGTGGTCGCCGTCGAGTGGTGGGAGTGCCCTGCTTTGTGCAGGGATCGAAATGGCCACCAACCTCCGGGATTATCCTATGCCAGCAGCACTTCTGTGCTAAGGGTGATTCTCTTGTGTCCTCTTTGGACATAGGAGGCTGCCATCCCTCGGAAGCAGCCCGGTAAAACAACAACTCCCTAACTTTAAACTCTTACTCATGTCCAACTTGACGTCAAATTTGATCTTGCAATACCGTACGTACCATTATAATCCAAGCTTCTAATTTAGCTCAACTAAGATCATTAATTTTTAGTTTTGTTTTAGAATGCTACGGAATACAAATAATGGGGAAGATCAATTTTTTTTTGAAACGTTGTACTTATTCGAAGCTTGTTCAGAATATTCAATCTGAAAGAGCGAGTTCGGTACTGGCTGCTTTCAGAGCTTACAGCAAAAAAATATACCGAAGATTCGTAATTAAATAAAAAACTTACTACGGATAAACAAGAAAGTTTCATCAATCTTTAAGAAGGCGAAGACATTCAAATTAATGTTTGGTCGGATACTTAACGAAGAGTTTTATGTGTTTGCATCATTTTTCCAGAACTTTTCTAAGCTTTTTCTTGGAGTTGATTCTAATATTCGTCTGACAACTTATAATATAATGTAGCTCACCAACGACTTCATGAGCTAGGTTGTTTTCAAGATTTCCAACTCTCAACTATGCAGTACAACAGTAACATCATATTTTGTGAGCATGCAAAAAAATTGCTGGAATTATCTCAAAACGTTTAGTGTAGCGATAATTAACACAACGCAAGCAGAGGTGAAAACGATCATTATTTGGGTTAAAAACCACGAAAATTGTTCAGCAGCAGCTTGGGGTTGTGTCAATAGACCTCAGGCAGTAAATGCACATGATTATTTTTCTTCCATAGTTACCGAAAGAATTTAGGATAATTACGGTCTGCATGAGATTAACCATTTATCAAAAGCAACAAAGTTTCCATCGAATTCACACTCAGGCTATGTCAAAATGTCTTAATATTAAAACGTTTCAAAATCAAACATTTCAAGCACAAATTGTAAGCAAAACTTTATTACCGCCAGCCGAGACCTTGCTTGATTAGTTTTCGGCTAGCGACTACGACAAGGTTACCGCTTCCTCCTCTAGATAATGATAAATTTACTAAATTTCTGCAAAGCTCTAATTTCAAACCAAAGCAGATGCAAAAGTATCTACAATTTTAATTGTTATCAAGATTCGAAAAATCTGGGCTCTGTCAAATCAACAAACACCGTAACTCAATCAACAATAAAATGAGCCTATTTACAAAGTCGTCGAGTTGGGAAAATGGCCAATTAGAACACGAAATAGTCGAAAATATTCAACACCAACAACGAAATTAATGGCAACGTTACTGATCACTATTTGAAAACTAAAATTTACATCATTCGGAAAATTCTCCAGCAGTTTTAGCGTGTTTCATTCAAAATAAATCTTGGCCAATGTGGTGCAGTTTGTACACATTCTATAACCGCCGCTCAAAATCGAGCGGCTGTACAGCAAAAACATTTCGAAATAATCATTCTAACTTGCAACGTTGTAGACTTGCTGGAAGAGAAAAGCAAATGCCTATTGACCTCCATAATGATGACAAACAACGATTACGAAAATTATGTTGTGGGCTTGCTTGAAAGACAAGATGGATTCCATAATATGACAAACAAGAGCCATTAGGAAAATTATAAAAACGAAGCTGAGTGTTTAGAAAACCATATCTTAAAAGTCGTTCAACTTACTCCTCTTGGTTTAACTAACAGTATTCATAACATATTAGTCGATAAATCAATGTATCATTTGTATCGTACATCGTAAGGAGCATCATTTGTGCTAGCAGTAATGCCTTACAATTCCATAAAGCCGGGTTGGACACAAGAAGCAGCATTAGAGCGATATGAGGTCTCTATTACGAACACAATATTGAAAAACGCGAGTCTTTTGCGAGTTCTTCTCATTGAGTTAGCTGTTCCATTGCTTGCTCTTCGGTAGCAGTCTGATTTTCGGTCATATCCACCGTCTTTGTTAGCACCTAAAATAGCTCATATTAAGTAATGTTTACTGAGAAATTTAGGCTAAATTTCACATAATCCAGCAATTATAATAAAAAGAACACGCCGCCCAAGCAACACTAATTTTAACAGCAAAGTTATATTATATTATAGTGAACATCAAAAAAAGAAAAAACAACATTGAAGTATTCCGCTATGGTTTACTGGAGTTTGCCAAGCTAAACAGGGATTTAAACTCCAGGTCTCTCGATTGTAAAGTGAACCTCGTAACCACTCCACCACGGTATCTTTTCAACACCAAATATTTTTAGTTTAAAACGCCAAGTGGACAAATAAGCCCCACAAACGTCTTTTAGTCCTTTTCTGAGTGAACTAATGTCTGGCAATTTTTTTTTTTGTCATACGTTTCAAAAGCCAAAAAGCAAAAACGATATCTGTACTTTTCCCGAGTAATTCAAGTCAGGGATGCGAGTCGCAGTCAGAAATCTTACCCAACTTTTAGTAAAGAGTCGTACTTCAAGCGACAAGTCGGTGAAGTAAAACAACATTTTGCAATCGAAAACAGTCAAAATTATGGTATTGTTTTAATCAGAATGTTCATTTCTTCGAAGCTTTTAGTCTGACACTAGTCAAAAAGAATCGTCGGAATCAAGAGGGCAGAAAAAGGCTATTTATTTAAAAAATCCGAAACGTGATTAGCTAGAAGATCCTCATTGGTCCTTCCTTCCAGCCAATCACTGCTCGGCTTTTTTCTGCGATGAATAACAAATAGTCCTTCTTTTTCTGCGCTTTCCATTCTGACGATTCTTCTTGACAAGTGTCAGACAAAAAGCTTCAAAGAAATAAACATTCCAACAAATGCAACACTCAAGTTCTGTACCATCAACCAACTTTGTATCATCAACAAAACTATGGTAGCTACGGAAAATTAGCTCTGCGAGTAGGTGAAGTTTTATCCAAGAGTAGGAGTGGAACAGTGGCGCACTCAGGGGGGGTTATATCAACAACAAATGTTGTTGATATAACGCAGTTTGTAACAGTTTGCTATATTTACTTCTCACCAAATAATCACATAAGTTGTTGTTAATCAATTGAGACTTTGTTTTAGCGCTGTAATTTAACCCCAAAAGATATTTACCAAGCGATTGAGATTTTTGCATTTGTTTCACTTACAATATTGCTGACAGAAACATGTGTAACAATGTGTATTGTATTGTACCAGGTCATAAACTTCTCAGCAGAAGAGAGCTTAACACTAAAAAGAGACTGACGGCCATATAGTGAAAAAAATCACCCTCCTTAAAAAAAAACTACTCAACCAAATACACTTTAGCAAAAAAAAAAGTGGAGGGGGACAGAGTTGTAAGTCGGGCCGGGCTTTTCGGGTCGGGTTCGGGCCTAAAGTTGACAAAAATTTCGGGCTTACTTCGGGCCTGAAACGAGGTTTTTGTCTTACGTGCTCAAAGATATAATCAAACCAACTTGGCAAAATTGCTACATTTTTCAGATCTAACTTAACTTTCGGTTTTTTTCGGGCATGATTTGGGCTTCAAGTTAATTTTTGGGTTCGGGCTTATAGCTTCGGGTTCGGGCCTGAACTAGTCGGCCCGTTTCCAACTCTGGGGGGGAACAAATCCGCTGTTTGAAGATGAAAACCAGAACAAAATTACGGTGCATTAAAACGTAGAAATTTTGATTCTGCAAACGTATTCAGGAATATTTCAAATTTTTCTGTGCATTCGAAGCAATCACAAACCGTTAAAGACTTACCCTACACTGGACGTAATATCACAAGTGTATGCCCTATACTTTGTTTATTCAAGCAAATCACAAACCGTTCAAGACTTACCCCAAACTGGGCGTAATATCGTAAGCGTATGCCCTATACTTTGTTTATTCAAGTCGCCACTTCAGACGTACTGAATTTTGACTGCGATAAAGAAAGGATACGCTCGACATATACTATTTTAAACCTAGTACGGAATAAAGACAGGGTGTAAACGGTGTTCCACGGGAATGGCGTGGAGTTAGTAGAAGCTTTTGTAGTTAGCCAAAACACAATTTGATTGATGGTAAAGTAATATTAATTAACTTGCTCAGCAACTGCAACGGGCTACTAAAAACTACAGTATATGTAGTAGGGTGTTCGGGTTTTTCACTTTTTGCTTAAATCTTTTTCTTTATACGATTTTAAGGGTACAAATTGGCATGTAAAAAAATCGTGATAGTTTTTTTTGAAAAATTTTTTTATCTTCATACCCTGGGGGGGCATGGAAGGTTTTTTGGGGGGGCGCATATGACTAATATCGCATAACTCAAAAACTACTGCACCTAGAAAGACAATTTTTACATCAATCGATTCAGAAACACAGGTTTCCTATCTGTGTTCAATACATTATATGGCTTTAACTGCTCTATTTTTCGAGTTATTTTTGAAAAACTGTTTTTACCCCTTTCTGCTTGCCATTTCGCTTTAAATTAAAGGTTAGGGTGTTTCATTTTTTCACTATTTTTGAAATTAAAAATGCTTGGGGTCGTATCTGATAGAGTTTTTGACGCTGATTTCGAATATTTAATTTTTATTTCGCTATGACGTCATTTTGAGGTTGCAGCACGCGTTCGAAACTCTGGCAGAGCACGATTTCGGGAATTTCCCGTATCTCGGTAACGGTACGAGATAGCGCGTCGAGATTGGTATCAAAATGCGCAGAAGGGTCGATTTCCTATACCCTCTCAATACAACATTTAAGTGTATCTTGAACAGAAAAAAAGTTATTAGCAAATAACACATTTATCATGCAATTTTGATTTTCAACACACAAAGGCATTATGGCATTTGCAGTAATCACACGCAAAACGTAGTTTATAAGTTCACACAAGGAAAGAAAAGTCAATCAGCCTTGTCTAACTCCATATTACGTAATGAAAAGCGTTTGATGTGTTGTTACTACTGCGTTAAAACTGAGGAATGAGGGTAAGTTGTGTTCTACCAAAGCTTTCATCTTCTGTACTAACTGCTTTCAATGCTTACTCTATTGATTTCAAGTTCCAGCGAAACTGAAACGGAGACAAACTGATATAGACTACTTGGATCAGCCATGTACAAGCAGAAAAGAAGACCAATTAGTGTTGTTAAAAAGACTTTGAAGCAACTCATTTAATCTTTCGCCTGTCTGTGACATCAGCGAAGACAGCTCGAAATCATCTCATGATCCAGAGTATACCGATTGCAAAACGACTTCCACTGGGGGTAAAAATTATACTAAAGTTCGAACTTTTTCAGTTACTGAAGAAAGTTGCATTTTAGCTGATCGACGTTTAACCTCTATTTGTCAGCAATCTGATCAGCTTCTCTCAGTTGTGGGTTCAGAAAACATTGCTGCTTCACCATCAACAATTTTTTGCACACGAGAACAATGTCGTTTGAAAGCATTGCGGAGATGCAAAGCTGACTTGAACAAAGCAGATGCTCTACAACTCTGCTATGATGGCAAAATCATTAACAAAATTGATAGATATGTTTTTATTGGACAATGTTATGACCCCGATCAACACTTCTCTGAGCGAATTATGGCCGTGAAATCGTTTCCTGCAGGTGTATCAGTCACTGCCCAAACAGTTTTTAATGCCATTGTAAATGAAGTTTGCGGTCCATGTATAAACAATGTTTTTTCGATAATGGCTGACACAACATCCCTTAATAGTGGTAAAAAGTCCGGAGTGAATAAGAGGCTAGTTGATCTTTTCAATGAAAACGTTGGTCACGATATCCATGAGCTGGAGTGCATGTTTCATGTTAACGAAATTTATTTTTCGCATGTTATATCAACTATCGAAGGAAAAACAAAAGGTCCACGAGCAATGCAAGACGGTGCATTGCTTAACTGCATTAAAAGCATCAACAAACCCGACATTAACAACATTCTTCCTCGTCAAGAGTATTCCAGTACCGATTACCAATATTGCTTCTCTGCAGCTAAAAGCAAACGTGGAGTGGTTTTCGGAACAAAAAGCCAAAGGTTTTCGAGATGGCAGTTTCAGAAATAATTACTTGTGTTTGCTGGTATTGGCTTCTTATTTGGTGATGGATGTGCCAGATAATTTGAAATATCTTTTGGGAGTACAGCCAAGAAGAAATTTCACATTCCAGATGGATCACAACAGCTAGTGGCTATCTAAGGTTGTTAATTTTTGGATTAGGTAATTTTGGAGTTGACAAAAAAAAAATGTTCAAAATTTCCTTGTATATTATATGCGTTTACGTGCCATCTTCTATGCTTACCCATTTAAAGCCAACAGCATCAGAAGGGCCTTTTCTCACGCTATTCCAAAGAGATATCTTTTCGTCATATCGAGACATTGACCCAGAAATAGCGGATGTAGCACTGAAATACTTTTTTAAACACGCTACATGCTGGCTAAACCCAAAAAATGTTGCTTTTAAGTGTGTACGGAGGAAACTCCTCCTTATAGCGTGGAGGCCGTCAATGTTTGCATGCTTCCTGATACCGTTGAGATCAAATCACACTTGATGGACAGAACTACTCCACTAAAACATTTCTTCACTACTCAAAGTAAAATAGCTCCATGTATTTCGTATAGCCGAATTCCTCCACAGTTTAGGAAAACTATCCACAACAACAACAGATCAAACAAACGCAGAATTGGGAGGCTGAAGAATATAGTGAATGACAAAATTGGAGATGAACCATCACAAATGAATAAAACTGACATGCGCTTGCGCGCATTTTTGTGTAATATGGAGTTAGACAAGGCTGATTGACTTTTCTTTCCTTGTGTGAACTTATAAACTACGTTTTGCGTGTGATTACTGCAAATGCCATAATGCCTTTGTGTGTTGAAAATCAAAATTGCATGATAAATGTGTTATTTGCTAATAACTTTTTTTCTGTTCAAGATACACTTAAATGTTGTATTGAGAGGGTATAGGAAATCGACCCTTCTGCGCATTTTGATACCAATCTCGACGCGCTATCTCGTACCGTTACCGAGATACGGGAAATTCCCGAAATCGTGCTCTGCCAGAGTTTCGAACGCGTGCTGCAACCTCAAAATGACGTCATAGCGAAATAAAAATTAAATATTCGAAATCAGCGTCAAAAACTCCATCAGATACGACCCCAAGCATTTTCAATTTCAAAAATGGTGAAAAAATGAAACACCCTATTAAAGGTATTTTCTCGACACCGCACAGATGACCAATTGGTGGACGCACCTGACCTAAAAATTTGATTTCTGGGTGGATAACACCTTAACACAAGTTACTAGTGACTCAGCAATCGCTTCTACTTCGACACTGCTCTGCATGGCTAGATGCAAGGCATGGAAATGACTACTCCTGCTCAATCCCTATCACTTTAAAAGTTACTACTGCAAGTCTAGTAAGGATGTAATTTTCTATTCTGCAGTATGCTACGTTGCACAAGACAAGTGCAATTATTGCACTAATTTCACTCTTGACTTTTGTTTTCACTTTATTAAGAAACCCAAACATTTTAAGACACGACTTTCTTTTTCAGCCACTCATTCATTTTCGTCTTTGCTTCCGTGACATATAAATCCCCTGATTCTAATATCAACTTGTCGTTTTTCTTCGGCTTTGCGAAAACCTTTCACTCAGGCATTATGACATAAGACTAAGACCATCTCTCGCAAGAGCGGTTGCGATTGTCGATCGAATTCCAAAAAAACTTTGTCATCAATCTGGAGGTAAGGTGCTGCTTTACTGCTGGATCCGAAGTATGGCCTGATAGGTGCTCGCTTCCATGCAAGTTGTTTGGTGTCAACATCACCAGGAAGTTGCTGATCGGGATCTTTCACTGTTTTGCTGGAATGCAGGACTTTTTGAATGAATATTTAGGGTCACATTGATTGGGTTCATCCAAGAGCAGAAGTGTTTTAAAAACACAGGTTTTACGCAATGATCAACCAGATTCGTATGTTGTTGGATCAACCGGATGCGATAAATAACGAAGAAATATCATGTTTGTTGGTCCTTCTGACGCGCGTGGATTCAAATGAATTTTCACAAACATTGGCACATAAACCGATATGATGTAGCTTGTGATTTGAAGAAGTTTGCTGTTTTGAGTGACGGTCATTTTGGTTCCAAATAGAAGTCTCGTGTAACCATTCGCAGTTGTTAACCATTTGTAACGATAGATCTGTAATCAGTAAGTAATCTGTAATCCATCTATAATCAGTGGGTAATCTGTAATCCATCGAAGTTTCAACGATTTTTGTCTTACAACCACAAAAGCATTTTGTTTGCAAGGTAAGTGCTGCATATTTCGGCCATCTTCGCTTTGTATCTGACTTTACTGATTACAGATCTATCGTTACAAATGGTTAACAACTGCGAATGGTTACATGAGACTTCTATTTGACACCAAAATGACCGTCACTCAAAACAGCAAACTTCTTCAAATCACAAGCTACATCATATCGGTTTATGTGCCAATGTTTGTGAAATTCATTTGAATCCACGCGCGTCAGAAGGACCAACAAACATGATATTTCTTCGTTATTTATCGCATCCGGTTGATCCAACAACATACGAATCTGGTTGATCATTGCGTAAAACCTGTGTTTTTAAAACACTTCTGCTCTTGGATGAACCCAATCAATGTGACCCTAAATATTCATTCAAAAAGTCCTGCATTCCAGCAAAACAGTGAAAGATCCCGATCAGCAACTTCCTGGTGATGTTGACACCAAACAACTTGCATGGAAGCGAGCACCTATCAGGCCATACTTCGGATCCAGCAGTAAAGCAGCACCTTACCTCCAGATTGATGACAAAGTTTTTTTGGAATTCGATCGACAATCGCAACCGCTCTTGCGAGAGATGGTCTTAGTCTTATGTCATAATGCCTGAGTGAAAGGTTTTCGCAAAGCCGAAGAAAAACGACAAGTTGATATTAGAATCAGGGGATTTATATGTCACGGAAGCAAAGACGAAAATGAATGAGTGGCTGAAAAAGAAAGTCGTGTCTTAAAATGTTTGGGTTTCTTAATAAAGTGAAAACAAAAGTCAAGAGTGAAATTAGTGCAATAATTGCACTTGTCTTGTGCAACGTAGCATACTGCAGAATAGAAAATTACATCCTTACTAGATTTGCAGTAGTAACTTTTAAAGTGATAGGGAATGAGCAGGAGTAGTCATTTCCATGCCTTGCATCTAGCCATGCAGAGCAGTGTCGAAGTAGAAGCGATTGCTGAGTCACTAGTAACTTGTGTTAAGGTGTTATCCACCCAGAAATCAAATTCAATTTCTCGCTTCAGGCAGGCTTTAGGTCAGGTGCGTCCACCAATTGGTCATCTGTGCGGTGTCGAGAAAATACCTTTAATTTAAAGCGAAATGGCAAGCAGAAAGGGGTAAAAACAGTTTTTCAAAAATAACTCGAAAAATAGAGCAGTTAAAGCCATATAATGTATCGAACACAGATAGGAAACCTGTGTTTCTGAATCGATTGATGTAAAAATTGTCTTTCTAGGTGCAGTAGTTTTTGAGTTATGCGATATTAGTCATACGCGCCCCCCCAAAAACCTTCCATGCCCCCCCAGGGTATGAAGATAAAAAAATTTTTCAAAAAAAACTATCATGATTTTTTTTCATGCCAATTTGTACCCTTAAAATCGTATAAAGAAAAAGATTTAAGCAAAAAGTGAAAAACCCGAACACCCTAATATGTAGACTCTTGTACTTTTACGTTACTCGATCGCAACTATACTTTCTTTACAACAAACTCAACATTTTGATTTTTATTGAGCCTTTATGAAAAAATAATAGAATAGGCTTTAATTAGTGACGCAACCAAGGGAGACTAAGAAAGATGAAGCTCCCTCCTTAGTCAAGTTACTTAAAATAAAAGATTTAAGCCAACTACGCGATCTTTCAGCTTTTAAAGGTATTTTGGACTCAAGCAGTAAGAGTGCGGGGGCTGATTGGAGTGAGCAAAATTTTTTTTCAATATTCTTCAAAATGTTAAAAATTTACCTTTTTTAGATGCTCTAAAAACGTGCAAAATGTCATCCAAATGGCATTAAAATGGCTGTTTTTTTCCCGAAAAATTGCAAAAATTGCCCAGCAGCTGGGGGCTTCGCCCCCAGGCCCCCGCAGTGGTAACTAGTTCTCTCACACATAATTTTCATACCCATCAACTTTTGAAATCGTTATTCAAGAATTTCTGAAAAGACGATGTTATAACGAATTGCAACTATTACCAGGAAAATTAGGTTTGACTACAATAGCGTGCGTTTCATTATTGGTTAAAATAAATTAACTGCAATTGGGTATTGGTTGCTTTTGAAAAATTGAAACCCCCATTAAAACTTTCTGGGTGCGCCCCTGGAGTAGGATAAAATTAAACGGAGTAATTCACTCTGATAGAATGCAAACTGGTCTAAGCCCTATACAAATGTCGAACCAACATAATTGGTGTCGAATTGGGCAATGGGCATCTCAAGTTTTTCATTTAGCTCACATTCCACAAAGCACAAAACAGCAAAAAGATATTTTTTTATCAGAGAACTGTAGCTTCTAATCTACATTTAACGCCAAATCCTTTAAGGTTTCGGTAAAAACGGAATTCTGCCATCAAAAAAACAATCGTTGTTATATGAAAATACAACGTAACATGTTTGTCGCAAAACAATTTTATACAAAATTCAAAACAAAAAGGAAACTACCTGATCACCAGTAATTTCTGTGCCTCCTTCTTCTGTATTGGTCATATAAACATTTCCATCTTCTCCCTAAAAACAAAACTTCGAAATAAATCGAAGAGCACTTTGTAGTTATGTAGCTTTACGTTTTTTCCACAAAATCGTTTCTTCTTAACCTTTTCACCGTTACTTTTTTGGATCTTTTACTCGGCTGTTTTCCCCTTTCAAAAAAAAAAAAATGGCAGAAACGTGGGCATTGGGCATGTACAAATTGTCTTTTTCTCTAAGCACGTGCCCAAATCGATCCGATTTTATATTTTGTGAACTTTAATTTTACATTTGCGCTGTCGGTTACGGTATTCAAATCTGTGCAAGTTTATGAAACGAATAAAACTGTACTGTGGTTCAATATAAATAAACACAAAACTTTTTCAGAATTAGAACGACACACGAAATTAAAATAATTCACTATACCTGCACAAACGTTGCTCCTGGCTGACCAATAATGTAACCTTCATCTGTTTGGATAAGTGTGTAACCCTCTGGTAGCTCAACATACTGGCCATCTCCAATTGATACAAGTTGTTTTCCGTCTTCGGCCTGCACGATTGCAGCCCCTTCTTCTACTGTTGTTGTATCCCCCAAAGTCTGGCCCACTTCACTGCTCAGATGCACTGTTTCTGTAGTTGTTGGTTGGGCAACGACAGCTTTCGCTGCAAATTTGTATCGAATTAGCAGCACAATAAACAAAATTGATAACCGATCAGTGATCAAGTGGATAGAGACGTTTGCTACCGAAACGGTAGACTCGGGTTCAATTCCCAGTCAGGTCAAACCAGAGGCTATAAAAAATGGTATTTACAGCTTTCCTGCTTGAAGTTAGAGTTTGAAGCAATCACCGTGTGTGGTAGACAGGTGGCAGCATGACTCGAGGACCGAAGCGCCCTTCGCTGTTTCCTAGCCAAGAAATTCAGTGAATAAACATGTAATTCCAATGGTAAGCAGTATTATGAAGGAATGCATGATTGCATACACTTTAAACTATTGAATATATTCAAGACTCGTATCTTATCCAGTTTTTAAAACAAAGGGGCCGAATTAAGAGGGGGATTTGCTGACGCCCGTCCAATGGAAAGAGCCCCACACACACACCATGTCAAAATAATTATACTGTAGTTTGAGTCCACTGATCCGCCCAAACGGAGTCAGGATTTTTTGAAGTTTAATAAAGGCCACGTAAAAATGGGGTCAAAAATAAGGTGAAGATCAATAGATCTACAAAAAGATCTTCCACCGTTTTCGAGGTAAGTTTGCAATGTTTTGCTGTTTGTCTGACAGCACGCTAACTCTCAAAGGGGTCCACCAGGCCGTAATTCAGTCTTAGTATCCCCTCCTCTTTGGTTCTGCCCTGGGTTACAGATTGGGGCAGCTACCAGCTCTAGAGGGTATCAACAACGGAAAGCAAATATTTATTTGCAAACTGACATATGACAATGCGCGATTTATTTACGAAATTAGTTTCTGACATTTAGTGCGTATTAGCTCAATATTATCCTGCTCCAAAAAAACACAAAAAACATACCTTCTTCACTCTTGTCACCACCTTGCAGCAAAGCGACATCGTTAGAACTGACAACCAGAGGTCGCTTTGGAGGCTGGTATCGGCTGGCGGCTTGAATACGAGCTTGTTCTTGTACTGTCATAGTGGCTATAGCGGTCGTCTGTGCTTGGGTAGCGTCACCAACATTACGAACTGGAAAGTTTTTCTTCCAAGATCCTCTGATCAAAGTAATTGTAATAACATTTTATTCACCAAGTTGCATTGGCCAGGAGACAGCGAAGAGACCTTTCGGTCATTGAGTCAAGCTGCCACCTATTAACCACACACGGTGGATGCTTTATTGCTGAACGTTAAGCGCAGTGACCCGACCGGGAATCAACAACTGATCGCTAACGCTCTACATCCAAAACAGAGTCAATTTCAAGTGTAATCAAGTGATTTTAGATTATATTTTATACGAGATTGTCATTGATCTTAGTTGTCCCTTGCAACTTCAAAATATTGTCTTAAATCAAGCTAGCAGCGATTAAATCTAAAAACACAAACTTTGCTAGATCTAAAACCATAATGAGTGCAAACATACCTTGTTTTTCCTGTCCCAAGGTTTTGCTTTGAATAGAGGAAGTTGAGATGCGCCTGCTGCGTAGAAACAGTCGGGGCAGTGTAGGGCGTTTTGTTGCGGGCGCTATCTGCAAGGTGACCAAGAGTTTGTTAGTTAGAAAGGGAGCGTATTAAATGGGGGACAATTGTTCCGGATCATTTTCCTAAAAATGGCTCACCCACAAAAAAGAGAACCTTGAAGGCACCGCTCTAATTCCGGCATGAAAACAAGAGGTTTTCGACACGTTTTGCAGCAAAATTCTTGGTCGAAAGTCAAACTCGCGTAATTGAGAAAAATCTTTTACTGAACTTGGAAACTTCTCCTAGCTTCCGTGGGGCCTCCCTCCCAGGGGAGACTGAAATTCATGTTTTTTTTAAGAGCAAACTATATCGGATTTTTTTATTTACAAGTTTTTTTAAATGCTTTTTTTTGGGGGGGGGATGGGGGCAGGGGTACAAACAATATATTGCTTAGTTAGTGATGTAATAATTTTGTACATATTGATTGAATAATAAATGCGTTTCTTTTTTACTAAAATCATCATAAAAAAAGGAAAAAATGCAAAAAAATCCCAAGTATAAGTTACACCGTATTAAGCAACGGAAATAATGGAGAAAAAAAAGAAAAACGCGCAAAAAAATTTTCAAAAATTAATTTGCGTTGTAACGTCTTAGAGAAAAAACGGGCAAGCGCCAAAACGTCTCGCGCAAAAGTCGCGGACTGCCTATTCTCCAAGTAAGCACGATAGTCACGTAACTTACTTTTATCACTTATATCTGGCAGTTTCAGGCGATGCAACGGAGAGTCCATCTTACAATTCATGTGGAAGGAATTAGCAGCAATCATTGGGGTAGTGGGTTTCTGATAGATTCCGCCGATATGAGCATCAATACTTGTACTGCTTAAGTCTAGGGATTCAGCAGCCTAAGCAGAAATGTTCGAGGTAATGGGTATAACAGTCTAGTTTTCACTTAGGCTACGTTAAATCTATCCTGTTAAGATATGAGTTGTTTTTAAGTCTTGTATCGTTTTTGAGATACTAAGCATTAAAGTTAAAAAGATTTTCCACTTTAAGTTGACGAAGTTTCGATGTAACAATAACAAAAAACTATGCTTTAAATAATCACCAAAACTTTTACAATTAAACTATAACAGTACCAGTATACGCACACTTGGTATCAACATTAAGGCTATCATCAAAACATTGAAAAAGTTGGGAAAATAACATGAGCATCAAAAATTTCGTTTTTGAATACCTCGAAAACACTTGACCACAAAAATCTCATGGTCTATGAGAATGGTTTTGAGAATATCTTGAACATTTTCAAAACATAAAACTACAACAACAAAAAAAGAAACAGATTTGCACTCCTAAAAAGTCTAGTCTACACTTGGCGTAAATAAGAGCGTACAATTCGTTCACCCTGAACCAAATATTCGGCGCGCCAGCGTACTTTCTTTCCCAGGATTGGGGACTTTTGAAAATTTAACATACGATTACTTTCGAAAAAATGTTCTAAGACCATTCGATGTTGTTTCTAACGCGCACTATAGGTGAAAATAAGTAAAAAAAATGACAAAAATTTCTTTTGGGAAATAGTATACCAGAAGATCATTATAATATAATTTTTTTACCGATTTGTTGTAAACGGGCATCAGAATAACTTTTTCCATTCTTTTATCTCCACCGACTTTGTTTGCCCTTCGTAATAGAGTGGAGTAGCGCATGGCTTCTTTTTCCATGTTCAAGTAAAACTTCTCCAGCTCTCTGTACAAGGCTGTAAAACTTACGTCTTTTTTGCTTATTTGCTCCGCCTGAAAAAGAAGTTTCAACTAAAAAAGGTTTTTGAAACTGAGAGTCGAAAAATGTGCATATCTACGTTGACAGCGAGTAAGTGATCGAAAGGTAGCTGGTTCACGCTTCGATTCTCGAACTGGCTACGCGTTGTGTCCCTGGAAGAGCTACTTTGCTTAAGCTACTGAAGAGCTACTTTGCTTATCGCCTATTTCCTAAATTGTGCCCATACAGTCTGCTCTGCACGTAATGTTGGCATAATGTAGCAAAAGTCTTGGAAACTGACCCAAAAAGTAATTGTCCGCTGTTAGTGTTCCCACTAAGACGATTTTTGCTGCCGAATCAAAGATTTGCTGAATCACAGGCATAGTCGTCGATTTTTTTTGGGGGGGTGGGGCGGAGGTCGGCAGCCCCTCGGGTCTGACACTGAAGGGGCGAAATATGTCTGCCCCCCCCGGTTCTCCGGCAAGTATTACCCACTTAGCAACAAGAAACCCGAAAAAGCACAGAGCTGGACAGCGCTGTTTCGAGCTTTTAGCTCTCATCGGCAGCCCTCAGCTATCTTTTCAAAGGTATTCCCAGCTGAACAAACATCAGCTGAACAAAGAAACCCGAAATTCCGGACTGAGATGGAACCAGAATGCGGCGAAGACCCTTTTTTTGGTCTTTACTTGAATTTGGGGACAAAATTCCGGACTGAAATAGAATTATAAAGTTTAACCAAACTTTGCAAAAACATTCCGCCCCCTCGGAATTTGCTTAATCAACAAAAACTCGACGTCTATGATCATAGGTAAATGATTTTTGGCAATATGATAAACATAGAAAAATTGATAAATTTGAGGAAATATGACTTTTACGAAACTTTAATACAGGCTTAGTATATTTACTTGTTTAGGGCTTATAATCTATTTTAAAGCTTTGGGCACAACTGATTTGAGAAAACCTCGGCATCAGTAAGTAAGCTAAAAAATAAAGAGGAAACACTGTCCAATGTTTTTGTGGTTAGACATGTATAGCTGCTGCAGATTACCTGTTTCACGAAATAAAATTTCTCAATAATTCAGAAAGCGCTACGAATCGAAGCAGATTGAAAAGTAGTACAATAAAAGTTGATAACATTATAAGCATTTACTCTTTTTTGATTGTTGCAACAGTAGCTTAACTGTTGATTCGACGAGTCAAAATGGCCACGATTATCGACCAAGGTAAACGGAAGTAAGCTTTAATTTACCTTGTAAGTGAAAAAGTCTCCAAGTGAAATAACATCCAGAGCTTTGGGCAATGCTACACTTCGAATTTCCTCGATGGAACATTGTTGTAGCAGTTTCCGAAGTCTATATTTATTGTCCACGTCGCCCTCTTCTTCAACCTGTTTCAGTAAAAGGTGAAAATTAATTCATCAACTTGCATTTTAAACCCATATTTTCAAGAACAAATACAATTTTTCGAATTTGACCCGACTGCTAAGGTTTCCTGTATGAACTTCATAGCAAAATGTTTTTACTTATTAGTTTTTTTGTACGAATTAAAAAACCTAAACCATTATAGAAAGCAATGACCAATAACTTGAGCTGATATGCTAATATTCTAACAAGGAACATATATCGGGCAGGAAAAATGCAACCTCGAAGTTTTATTAATTTAGGAGTGTCGTTTTGCCAGTTAATAGATAAAACATCTACAGATAACAAACATAAATAAAAAAGGAGAGCGCACTTACAAAATCTTTTAGCTGAGAAGCGCTTGTGTCCATTTTTTCTGATTCTGAACTCGACCCTTCTTTGGAAAGTTTACGAGCCAAAATGTCAGACGGTGTTTCGATATTCTTTGTTGAAGAAGAGGATGTTGCAGACATTTTTATAGGCGATTGTTTTTTCGGAGACCTTTTCTTTGATAAGTCGGGAAGATCGCTTTCTTCAGCTGCGGAAGAAGGAAGATCGGATGAAGGAGTTTGCTTTTTCTCAGGAGAAGTGTCGGATTTTTTCGGAGATTTACTTTTTGTACACGTTTCGGTTGACTCTTCTGAATTTTGTGTAGTAATGTCCATGGGAGTTGATTCGGAGATATCTTGGTCTGCATCTTGTTTTTTCATAAACAACTTTTTATCAGCTACTTGTTTGTCGGCAGGAGATAGGAGGACTCTGGGCTCGTTCGACACCGGGGGTGATTTTTGAAGAGCTTCTTGAACTCCTTCTTTACCCTCTTTATTTCCTTTGCTAGAATCTTCTTCTGGAAGAGGCTGGCTTTTAGGAGATTCCAATTTCTTCCCTTTTTTGGTCGGCCTTCCTCTACCTTTTTTAGACATATCAGCAGTTTTGCCAGCAGATGGGGGTGACTGGACGGTTTTGGTCTTTTTGGGGGCAGGCGATTCATGATCGGAATCAACAGCACGTCTCTTTGTCATTCGAGCGATATCCAAACTGAATCTAAACATAGCAATTAAGAACATTTACACTAAGTGATTCTCAATTTAAGCAGTCTTTCACTAAAGGTACGTTTACACCGGACGCGAAGCAAAGAAACCTTTCGCAAGTTGTCGATGACGTCAAAGTTTGGTAGCTTCGCATCCAGTGTAAACGCACCTTTATCTAGATTCGAGAATGTATCAAAAGTTATTCTTTAGGCATCCAAATTTGAACAAATGTTCTTTTCTTGGCTGAATAATGCATTTAACTTTAAACATCACAGAGATGTAAACTTGACCCAATCTAGTGAATTTTACCGCGCTTCATTTGAGGTTGGTGAAGCTATCCACCCAGCGTCGGTAAAAAGCGGCCGAGCCCTTCTATCAGCGGCGGTCGCCTGTGAGATGATGGGATGGATATCCGGTTTTTGAGTGACGTGGATTGTGAAAATAGCCGTTTTTTCTTGCTGCGTTCTACACTCTACAGCTCAGATGATGGGTAGTTTGACCAACCCAAAATTTTCGGAAAGTTCATACAGTAAAGAGTAACATTTCCGTAGCACAATGCTCCAATCCTCAAGAAGAATTCCAAGTAAGCAATTCAATGGATATGCTAGGTGAAATTATATTGAAAGTCTTGGGTTTTAAATTGCTACATTTTATTACTAAATAAAATTCGAATATTTGAAACAAAACATGGCAACAACAAGAACAAAACCATCAACAGCTGAAAATTACCTTGAAGGCTTTCGTACTCTTCCTGATCGTGACACTGTTTCTTTCATTGAAGCATTCCGAAATTCCGTCTCTGCTTCTTCTTCCTTTTCTCGTTGAATTCTTTTGGCCTCTTTTAATTTGGCGGTTTCTTCAGTAACTTTCACCACTTTTTTTGGTTCCGGTGTCGCAAATTCCGATTCTGGCTCTGGCTCTTTAGGAGGAGTCTCGTCAACTTTATCCTCTTCATCTGTTTCAATTTTGATAACTTTGGCTTCTTGTTTGGGCTCCTCTGCGGGTTTTTTCGATGAAGGTTCCTAAGAATGTTAATCTTCTTCAACAAAACGTTAAAGCCAATACATCAAAGGCTTCTCTGCATGAATTGAAAAGCAAATTTGTCAAACAATAGCCTATAATATATGTTTGAAGGCGGCTTAAGTGCTTTACTTCTATTGTTTTTGAAATGCTTTAGCGTGAGCTCATTGCAATTATTAGATCTACACAAACCTATGGTTCAGACGAAGAACTTCTACAACACTCTGGCAATCAAAACCTTTGCAATGTGCTAGGGTACGCAACTTTTTGATATAAAAGTTTTAAAATGTTTGAAGCAAAACCCAAACCCTAACGAGCCGTGTTAAATTGGATACCGTATATCAAAACGTCCTGATTCGTCTATTCCAGTGGTTCTCAAACTTTTGTTAAAAAAAATTCACAACGTCCCCTTGCATTTTTTTAATGTTTGACGGCTTTTTCTGCAAGTCTAAAAACACAGGTACAAAAAGACTGAGCTTCAGCTAGGTCACAGGAGTAGCTAACTATAGTAGTAGCGGCCGATAAACTTTTCTCTCTGTGACGCCATACGGGAGTCGGGTAGTGTGATCACAACCAGTGGCGCATCCAAGGGGGGGGGGGGGGTTTCGGGGGTCGAACCCCCCCCTTTTAAACCTCAAAAAACAACATAATTTTGTTGATATAAACAGTTTGTAACACTTTGCCATATTTACTTTTCACTAAATAATCACTTGCGTTGTTGTTTTAGGGTTGTAATTTGATCCTGCAAGATAAGATGTTGTTTTAGAGCGGTAATTTGATTCTTACGATATTTACCAAGCAATTGAGATTTTTGCATTTGTTTCAATTACAATATTGCTTCCACGGCGTTTCAACTACGAGACCGATATATTGTGTAACTATGCGTATTTGTTATATCCATTGAATAATGGATAATATTACACCCAATCATAAACTTCTGAGCAGAACATTGCTTGACACTAAAAAGAGACAAACGTCATTTAGTGAAAAAAGTCGTCCTTGTATAAAAAAACCTACTAAGCCAAACGCACTTTTTCCCTTAAAAAAGCAAACAAATCCGCTGTTTGAAGACGAAAAGCACAACAAAATTACATTCAAACGTCAAGATTTTTATTCTGCAAACGTATTCAGGAATTTAAAAGTGGCTTTTAATAGCGTCAGAGCTATCATTTCCAAATGCTTTTTTCTATATTTTTGCATTTAACTTATAGTATTTTAGGTGATTTTGCAGCATCATGCATCATAATAGCAACCAGTGGCGGATTTAGGGGGGGGGATGGGGGGGATGCATCCCCCCCACCAGCCTAAAAGTAACGATTTTGGCCGAAAAATCACTCTCAATTTTGGTGAAGACCTTTTTTTTTTTTTTTTTTTTTTTGGAGACCACCTAATTTTGGGCGAAAAAACGCTTGAATTTCCGATTTCGGCCGAAAAATCACTCTCAGTTTCGGTGAAGACATCCGAATTTTTGAGGTTTTGTGCTTAAAATCCCCCCCACCAAAATTTTCTAGATCCGCCACTGATAGCAACCCAATGTCTATTTCAGTGAAATCAACTTCTGTATAAACCATCGCATTTTAGTTTTTCTTCATTTCAGCGTAGATTCATGAAGAGAGTTGGATGAAAACGTTCAATCTAAAACAGCCTGAGTGAAAATTATAGCTCCAACGCTAATGAAAGCTATTTTGAAATTCTGTGCCACTAACAAGCTTTTTGAATTTAAAAACGCATTAATTTTAAAAATTTAAGCCAAATTTGCAATCTTTCAGCATACGAACATATTTTGGACTTGACCGGTAAGTGTGCGGGGGCTGATTGGACTGAGCAAAATAAACTCTTTCAAACGCTTTCAAATCTTTGTAATTTAGCTTTTTCTGATTGCTCTAAAAACGTTCAAAACGTCATCCAAATGGCGTTAAAATGGCTATTTTTTTCTGAAAAATTGCAAGAATTGCTCAGTGGTTGGGGGCGAAGCCCCCAGGCCCTTATCTTAGTAATTTAGCTGTTTCTAATTGCTCTAAAAATGTTCAAAACGTCATCCGAATGGCTATTTTCTGAAAAATTGCTAGAATTGCTCAGCGGCTGGGGGCTTCGGCCCCAGGCCCCCACCTAAGGATTTAGCTTTTTCTAATTGCTCTAAAAACGTGCAAAACGTCATCCAAATGACGTTAAAATGGCTTTTTTTTCTGAAAAATCGCAAGAATTGTCCAGTGGCTGGGGGCTTCGTGTCCAGGCCCCCATCTTAGTAATTTAGCTGTTTCTAATTGCTCTAAAAACATACAAAACGTCATCCAAATGGCGTTAAAATGGCTAGTTTTCTCTGAAAAATCGCAAAAATTGTCCAGAGGCTGGGGGCTGCGCCCCTAGGCCCCCATAGGGGTAAATTGTTATCTTGCAGGCAATCTTCACAACCAACAACTTTCAAAATCGTTATTGCAAGGTTTGGGAATAAACAAATGTTGCAACGATGCAACTATTATCGCGAAACCCTGTTCGACTATAACTGCATTAACCACAATTGGGTACTGGTTGCTTTTTGAAAAATTCAAACCCCCCCCCCTTTAAAAATTTCTGGGTGCGCCCCTGATCACAACGAACGCATAGGTAGCAAAAAATAAGTCTCGCAAGCATAGATTACGTACCTTCTGAACGCACAAGAGTCGGAAGCAAAATTACTAAGCCATGAGCCAAGCAAGGCCTAAAGCAAATTTCTTTCGCGGACCTTCTGAAAGTGCTTCACGGACCCTAAAAGGTCCGTGGACCCCACTTTGGGAACCACTGGTCTATTCACAAGACTACAAGCAATAGAAATTTATGAATGAGGATACAGCTTGTGTACGTATCATGTAGGTACCTCAGGATATTCCAACGTCTCTTTTTCTGCCCATTCCTTGACCAGTTCCTCCAAGCTGTGCTGAGGTGGTTTTTCATGCTTAGCAGTCAAGACAATGTTATACTTTGGATTTAGCTCCATATTGATAAGAATATCATGAGTAACTTGTTTCACATGAACTTTAATCTGCACAAATATATTCAATTCATTGCTGGATTTATTTTTCAACACAAACTGCAGTAACCAAAGTCGATAACAGAAGTACTTTTTAAAAGATTAAAAGTATAAATAACACGTAAATTAATGCAGCAACTTTCTACACTAAAATGGTAGTTACGGGTTCGATTTTCGGTAGCGTCGAAGCAAAGACTAGAAAAATTAGTATTCAAAGCTTCCCTGCTTCAAAGCATTTATGAAGAACAGAGTGAAGCCTCCATCGAATGTAGTTGACAGGTAGCAAAATGAGCAGGCAAAAGTTTGGCAAGAACACAGCAAGATCCATTCACTGCCTCCTGACTAAAGGAATTTCTTGAATAAAGATATAGTAATATAACTGAGAGTAACAAATGATAAACAAAGTCCAATAGATTGCAAACAAACTGACCACTAACCGACTGACCATCAACATTAGGTTTAGTTGGTTTATGGTCAGTTTGTGGCAGTCACTTGGCGTGGACTAAAAGAACAAATGAATGCTTTAACAAAGCAATTCATTGAAATGTCTTATGTCCCCATCTATGTTTGTCGAAAACTAAAAATAAGATCCAACTAATGAATGATAGCAAATGATACACTTACTGTATGTAACGCCCCTGGCTTGTTTAATTTAACCAAGGCATCAGTTAACTGGATTTGGGCAGGTAAAACTGGTTTCGATCCATCAGTATTCAAAGGAGAATCTTGAAGTCTCGGGCGCCCAGGTTTCCTCTTAAATCCAACGTTTGGATTATAACGAGCATACCTACTATAAAAAAATTATGTATTGGTGAGTGTATTCAATTTCAGCTTGGTACGCAAAATAAACTTTTCCGTTAAATTCAGACTAAGGCCTGCCAAAATGCTAAAATGATAATAATTGATTAATTGATCATACAAAAACGAAAAAAAAAAGTAATCAATTTCCCTGACAACAATATCTTAAATTATTTGTTTGTCAACAAGTCTACATTACAAGTGGAAATTTTAAAGGCAAGCCTACTTCCGATTGCATAAATTTTTGTAAATCATGATGTAATCATGCATACATACTTGGGATTGTAATCATTACTAAGAAGTTTTTTGCTTTGTGGTTCTTGAGATTGGCTGTCGTCAAATTCATCAAAGTTATATACTGAATCATCTACTTCTCCACCATTTTGTATTGGAATGGGTTTGGAGGCATTCTTTTTCTTGAATAAGTTTTTAGGAGGTTTTGTAAAGCTTTTACCAGATGGTATGTGCCGAAATACAACCTAACGACAAAATAATGCATAACATTGGTCACCAAGAAAAAAAAGAGCATCTTGACTGTGGTGAAAACAAAGTAATACAAACTTAAAACTTTTGACTGCGTAAAGGTTTTATTAACGATGACCCAAATTAAAAATTTATCCTTAACAGAAAAACTAAGATCTGCCAATTAAACAACTTTAGTTTAATTAGTAAAGTTAGTAATAAAAACTCACAAGATTTCTGAAATATATTAGCATGTTTCCTTGGGTAAAAATATTTTTTTGTTTTTTTTTTGGTCTTCACTGACTTTTGGGGACAGATACCCGAAATACTGGCCAAAGTGAGAACCGATTTTGTACAACAAACATGCAATTATTTGAAGTTTAATCTTGGTAAAAATGGATGTGGCCCGCAATAACTTTTCTCCCGTAAATGTGACCTGTACCAAAAAAAAGGTTGGGCAGGCCTAGTCCACAGCAACTGACCCCAATTGGCTGAGAAGGGCGGTTATAGAAATATTTTACTGTCCCCAGAGCCATCTTGCCCCAAGAGCCAACTTTGTGACAAAACTGTTGGTTCGTGGTCAGTTTGTCAGGGTCAGTTGACTTGGCTTGAAATAATTAGGTCCAAATTTGGCAACTTTAACAAAATTTCTAAGGAAAAAATAAACCAAGATAGAAACTATTGGCCACACAACAACTGACCGCTTACTAACCTAATGTTGCCAGTCAGTTGGTTGGCGGTCAATTGACTTGGTTAGGAAACTGGTACCATAGCATGTTTCAACCTACTTTAATATTGGGATTTGCTTGTAAGGCATCTAACTGCGATGAAGTTATTTGTGATTGGTGAATCTGAATCATCTTTGTTCCATCAGACGCAATCTTCAAATTTTGTGCTGAAAACGTGAGACCAGGAACACCAAGGCTGAATGCTCCACTCTGAAACCATTAAAGCAAAATGTAACTAACAGAATAGAATTTTTTCTGTGACTGGTATTATTTATTGATTTTGTTTTGAACCAAGCAACTTAAACTTATGATATTTTGTTAAAAATAAGTTGAGATTTTCTTTGCAGCTCTTTTTCAACGAAAATGTTCAGCTCAATTTCAATACTCGATTGCATTAGCAACAAGAGATGGGATGTTCCTGTGGTGACATAAAGCGGTGGTGGCAGTAGCTCAGTTCCTAAAGCGCTGGGTAAGTGATTAAAAGGTTCATGATTCCTGATTTGATTCCTGAACTGGCAAAGGGTCAAAGTGACCTTGGGAAAGACACTTAATGCTTATTTCCTATCGTGATCAAATAGACTACCCATTGAGATGCGAAACCCGACATAAGGGCACAAGAACGTAAGGACGCAGAGACGTAGATCTGCTATCAGCGCTAACATTTTTGTGCTTAGGAAAATAATTATGTATTCAAAGAAACAAAACTTGATAATTTTTTAATGAGCATTTTATTCAATTTTTGAAAGCCAAGTTTTGAGCATTTTCCAAATTTAAGTTGAGTTTATGCTTTCAAAAAAATAAAAAACGCTGAAAAGGTCAGCGATTGTTTTTGCACGCAATTATTTAGCAGTTGCACTTGATCTGTTAAGCAAACAATAACAATTAGTCTTTTATCTCGCAGTGAAGCAAAAGCGTTTCCTAATCACATGCACATGTACTAATGGCAGTCATTATCTCGAGTTTACTATCAAGTAAAATAGAAAGGAAAATTAAGCCACATTACAAGGGTATGGTTTTGGATTTGAAGAATACCAAAGCTTGCAATGATCAATATCAAAGTGCAGGTAATTAATACATCAAAACTTATGCTCAATAATTCAAAGAAAATATAAACTGCAAAAGTCACACCTACAATCTAGTGACTTAAGACATTCAGATTTAACATGTAAAAGTTTTAAATTTGAGCAGCAATGCAATGATTAAGCGCAAAGCAGCTCTGATCTAGGATATATTTATTGATTTGACAATCTTTGATCTATAACTTTGGTTCAGGTAATTGATCAGAATGACTAAAATATATGAAATTTCCAAGTTGACAAGTAATTGCTTCATAACAAGCAGTGTTGCCAATAACAGTTTTTGACAGAAAATCAGTGATTAGTTGGAACAAGAACAAAGAGTTTTTGGCAATATGATAAACATAGCTTTAGAAAAGTTGACAAATTTATGAAAATATGACTTTTAGTATATACTTTAATACCGGATTGGGACGAAATTTAGGGCACATAAACATCTTTTTACAGCTTTGGGCAAAATTATTTCAAGATTAGCCAAAAAGTTAGTGGGAACAATGTCTGCAAGACTTATTAACCATACTTGCCCACAAAACCCAAGTTTCTGCCAAAAAGGCTAGAACTGCATAGCCAACATTATTTCTACAGTAGGCCTATAATATTTTTCGGACGATATGGCGCAGATGCAATAAATGGCTTACCATATATTGCTTTTATTTTCATACATAAGACATACTCTGAACTGAATAAAACTTAATGCATCGTACATTGCAACCAGTGCAATATATGTGAACTTGTGCAGTGCCTGAGATTGATTATGCTTGCACAAATTGTTGCAAGTTACAGGCAGTTTGTTGAGATAATGTTGCACGAGAAACCTAAAGTGCTAGTTTCTACCTTTAACAAAACATTGATTTTGTGAAGAGAAAGAGAATGGTAACCTGCCCTTTCAAAAGAAAAAAGCAAGAGACAAAGAGTAGTATATAGTTTACTGCTTGAAGAGAAAGAAAATGATGAAATACAATCATGAAGAAAGAGTATAATTTGATCCTTACATTAAATGTACCGATGTAAGTAAATATAAGGCACATGCTAAATTTAAAAAAATTAAGAGCATCTAAACAATATGATACCTTAACAACATTTTTCATGAAAATAACATACCGGTAACTTCAACAATAAATATTCTTAAATGGAGCAAGTCGTGATTCTGACAGTAAAAAAATACTTTGCAATTTTCTTGTTTTGCCATTTTCCAAATGTATGTCTAATTGTCTATGTTTTGAATAGCAATAAGATAGTTTGTTTTCTTTGATTGCTTGAGAGATGTCAAAACAAGAAGAAATAGCATTGTACAGTTGTAGAAATAGTACTTAAAAGACGGTGTTTAATCTAAGTTATGCATTACCTTTGGTTTCCATTTATTCGGATCAATTTTCTTGGCAGCTTCTTGCAGAATGTCAGTAGGTTCTTGTAAAGAAGGAACATTAGAGTTTATCTCAGACATTGGCTCGTTCATGTCCGATGCAACATTAAAACTGTCTGGCAATTGCTCAAGTTTATGCATGATTGTATCAGACATTTCTGCTTGTGTTTGGTCCACAAAGTTTTCACTAACTTCATTCTCGATTTTGTCCTGAAGAGTAGGCTCTTGCACTTCATTTGTAGTTTCAACGGGAGTTAGAATAACATCTTCCTCAACTACTTTGTCGGAAAGAGTTAAGCTTTCTGTTATGTCCATTGGCTCATCTTGTAGAGCTTCCGCTTGAGTAATATTCTCAACATTATTTGACGTCTGAGCAAATTTTTGCGTAGTTTCGATTGATATCTCTTCAGAAGTATTTATAATCACCTGCTCCTCTGAAACATCAGTTGTTACTTGCTCTTTTTCAGAAGCAATACTAGTGGCTTCTGCCTCTTGCAAAGTACCGTCAGATGCTTGGCTTTCTTGCAATACAATGTTTTCGGTAGCATCTTTTGCAGGCATCATTTGAGTCTCTACTGTTTCCGTTATGTTTTCAGTAGATGGTGTTTTATTATCTTTTACAGTTTCAGATTCTAATGCTTTCTGTGCAGTTTCAGCTAAAGTTTGTTCAATTATAGTTTCAGCTAAAGCATCACCATCCATGGTGATAAAGTTTTGGTATATATCAGTGACGACAGTTCAAGAAAAATAATTACATCCAATCATCGACTAACCTAATGATTTATTGAGCTGAAATATTACACAAGGATCAATAGTAAAATTAAGCAAGGTTTTCACATAAAAATATAGAATCTCCAATATGAATGAAACAGCCTGTAGGAATTAAAATTGCATACACTTTATTTTTGAACTGTGACAAGTACTGTTTAAGATATACTATAAATATACCGTGGATAATATTGCTGTTTACAATGAAAACCATCAAGAGATGGAAAGTGGCAATATAAAAAGATACTGCATCCCCCCAATGAGAATTAGCATCCGTCCACAGAAAAAATCCATCCTGTCCAATTGGAACACAAAGACCTTTTTCCTAATCTCCACAAAGTGTTTGGACAAAAGCATAGGTGGGCACAAATGGCTAATCCGCTAATTAGTGAAACTAAAACTTTTATTAGCGGATTAGCGGTTCCGCTAACGTTCAAAAATTATAACGGACTGGTTATCGAAGCTATTTCTTTTGGTAGTGACTATTTCACCAAAAATTTTCAAGTTAAAGAGAATAAAACGAAAATGAGAAATATTCATCCGCGCCTTTTTCAGTTCCTTTTTTAGGGGTTAAGATTAGGGTTTAGGTTAGGGTTCGATTTGGGAATAGTTTTAGAGTAAGCATTTGAGTTTGGGTTCGATTTGAGTACGAATTAATAAAAAACTAGATTAAAATTTCCGGTGAAATAAAGCCTTCCATTTCTTTTTAGCCAATCTGCTAACCTGCTAGAAAAGAATAGTTGCAACCGTGGTTTCAATAAAGCATAGTCTAAAATTTATCACATTTATTTATTTTTGCTTGGCAGAGAAATATGTACTTCCAAGTATACAAGGTAAGGTGCTTTTAGATCAGTAATTATTGCCTCAAACATTGCACTGCAATATGGTAATGGTCGCATTGATAATCACTACCAGCCTTGTGTAATTACGAGCCAATACGAGGTCAAAATTTTGAAATCAGCATTTCGAAAAAGTACGATCAAAATTGTTCATGTCATACCAAATTTCAGTTAATTTGTTGGCCAGCGAGCTGCCGGCCCCAACGGATTATCAATTCAGCAAAAAGATCTTTCATTTTTCATGCAGAGTGAGCATTTAAAAAGAGGGAGCAGAAGATTAAATTATATTATCTGGAAGCAAAGGTGCAGTTAGAGCCAACTGCAATATGTAGGAGTAGCGGGGGGGGGGGGGGGGGGGGGCAGGGGGCTTACTCCCCCTCCCAATTGAAATGCCACCAATGATCAAAATGTGCCAAAAAAGCCTATTGTTTCTTTAGTTTCAGTTTCTTTTAGCATTTTTGTGTACAGTGATCTCTTGCTATATCGCGCTTCACCTATCGCAGCTTTGCTGTTTCGAAAAATTTTTTACAGTGCTTTTTTTTACAATGAATTCTGATTGGCTTAGGGGCGTTACTGTTGTCTAGAAGTTCATTACAATAAAAAAATATTGTTTTACAACACCGTTCTTTAAATTATTATAGTTATTTGTAAGAAAACATTGATATTTCGATTTCTCAAACACATTTTGGGCCCAAAAAGAGGTTTAATTTTTTGTTTTATTCCGTAGTACAGTATTGCCATGTAAAATAACAGTAAAAAATAAAGCTGACAACTTTGCGGATTTCACCTACCATGGATTCTTTTTGGAACATATCCCCTGCGATAAACAAGGGTTCACTGTACAACAGAAATAAACAATAATATTGACAACCAAGGGGGCCGGGTTCTCTTAATTTTTGCCAACTAATTTATAAGTGTAACCCGGGAGAAATTAAGGGTTTTTGTTGTAAAAGTCGCTATCTCTGACCTTTATCTAATCTTTTTACAAACATAATGCAATAACCAGGGCCGGATTTACCACAATCCACAGTGCCAGGGGCCCAGCTCTCAGATGGTAAAACTTTTTTGTTGGGGGGGGGGGGCTTTACTTATATTTGGCAAGAAGATTTTTTGAAAATCTCCAGAGTGCCAGGGGCCTCACACAATGTAAATCCAGAGTGGTCAACATTGTGGTTGGTAAGCATAACCATCTATTTTACCATTTTTCAATAACAATTCACCTGACCCTTGCCAGTTTTTACGCGACGATATACTTTTGAAAAAAAATTAGTTAGAAGAAACTGTTAACAGAAACTCATGGAACAAATTATTGAATTTGAATTGAGGGGGGCTGGGCCCCCTGGCCGTACATGTACTCCTACAACTGCTTGTTTTCATGACAAAACAAAAATCTCAAAGGATTATCTTTGAGTGGATTATCATTTACTGTAATAATACTGCAGGAGGCAACGTACCTTACTTCCCCCTATTCCTGGTTCAAATCACAAAAATTTAATACCAAAATCCAAAGATTATAGACGTGTTTTGGACTCAAAATGTAAGTAAAAAACAATTTAAATTTTTCAATTGACTTTCAAATGTTAAAAATCTACTTTTTTCATATGGCTCTAAACACGTGTGAAATATGATCTAATGGCATTTAAAATAGCTTGTTTTTCGAAAAAATCGTCCAGCTTCTGTGGGCATCGCTCCCAGAACTCCAAAGCCTCCGGCAACTCCGCCCCAGATTACTCAATACTTTTCCCAATTTAGACATTTTCAAGTTTTAACTTTGTTAAACCAAACCATGGCTTCTGATCTTCCATTCTATGATCTTTGTTCCACAAAAAGCTTTCTTTCAAAAATTTCTGATGTCATTGCATGTAATTTGTGGTTAGGGCCCCCCAATCAAAAAATCTTGGTAACGCCTATGCTGCACTAAGTTGTTTGGATTGCCTAGGTTTTTGAGGCTGAGCAGTAGGCTACACCCGTTGTGGTTACTGCTTAGCAGTCTGACTGAAGAGAAGAGTGCATTAAAGGGTGGTTGGGCAACCACATTTTTCATAGGAACAAACCATGTAAATTGAATTCAAACTCTGAACTATTAAAAATGCTTACATGTGAACATTGCCTATAACGCAATCGCTTGTAGTTTGTAAAGGATTATCAAAGGCGCTGTCATCGAGGGTAGGCTCGGCCTGTTTGCTTTATCTGTTATTTTTCATGGTAAGCTCAGGTAGTCCCTATAGCCCCACTAGTACAGTTAGTATACACTATCTTTGCCAAAATTGACAAAGAAGCTACTAAATTTGAAGGTGGCAGAAAGTGCAACAAATTTCTTGAAAATTTTTGATTTGTTGCAAGCCTGAAGCCTACCCACTGGATAGATCCTTCACACTAATTTGTGGCGCAACCACGAGGGAGATAAACCACTCCTCTTTCCGTTACCAAGTGACTTGGAAAATTTAACCCAAAACTGCAAGCGTTTGAAAGTGTTTTAGACTTGACCTTTAAGTAAGAGGGAGATTGAAGGCGCTGGGCAATTTAATTCTTTAACTGGCTTCCAAATCTTGGCACTTTACTTCATCCAAATGGCTCAAAAACAAGCAAAATATGATCCAAACAGCATTAACATTGCTATTTTTCCCCCAAAATCACAAAAACAGAACGTTTTTGATGCACTTGAGTTGCACTATTCTGTTTAGCACACTGTCCAATTGAAGCATTTTTTGAATGAAAAAATCTTTTTGTTCAATTCCCCCCTTATCCAGCAAAATTCTACTTATAAGCCTGCCACCAATTACTGTGTATAGCTGGGGTTGTCAACCTTTTTTGGTTTCAGAGCCGAATTTTCAACCTTGAGTTTGGGAGGAGCTGCATGCAAATAAGATAATAACCCAATTTTTTAGGTAATGACCAAACCCTAAAAAGGCTTCGCTGTTTTATCAAGATATTTTTTGGCCGAATTTAGGTGAAGACCAGAAAAGAAAAAAAAGTTCTCCGCCGATTTGTTGCACCATTTTTCGGTCAATTTTAAGCGATGACAAAAGAAATAAAAAAAAAAATGTTTGCCATTTTGTAGTGCTGATTTTTGGCCGAAATTTGGAATTGACTAGGGATAATTTTCATACAATTAGGAGAGCTACAAAGGTTGATACAAGTAATAAAATTGATTTTTTGTTTTTTCGGTCTCATATTGTACAATTATGGTTAATTAGCAGATTAAAGAATTAGCATTAGCTTCCCCTAAAGAAAAATTTGTGTTATCGGATTAGTGTTAGCGAAGCTAGTCTTTTCAATTAACAGAATAGCTGTTAGCGGAGCTAATTTTTCGTTAACTCTGTTCACCTATGGATAAAAAACTTGCCATTTGGCCATGGAAACTTTTTTTATATGTTTATGAGCATGAATATTTTTGCTTTTCCACCCCGAAACATTACAATTCAGAATCCAAAATTTTACAGTTTATTAAGTGTAGCCATTAGCTCCCTTAAACTAGGGAGAGGCTTAAAATCAAAATTTTTTCTGGAGAACAGTGAATCCCCCTTAGATTTATGTAGTAGCTAGGTACTAACTAAAAAACACAAAAATTGAGACAGTACAATGCAAAAAGGCTTGTTCAAACGAATGATGAAAATTTTCTCACGTTTTGAAGCAAAATTGGCATAATTTTGTGTAATACGCCTTGAATTTAAAAAAAAAATTTGAATATCAATTACAGTAAATGACCCACAGTTACTCAGTTTTCTATTTACATTCAACTGCAGTGTCATTTTATGCTATGTTAGAGTCATGAGGTTGTGTTTATTGTTTTTTTCAGAATTTTTGTTACTTTTAGATTGTGAAAATTGTGCATTTTCTTAACATGTAACAGTGCTATCGTTAATTCCTGTGGTTTGAAAGCATACATGCCTTCGATTATTGTAATAATGACCAACGTTAAACACAAGCCTTTATGCACTAAAATTAGTTCAGTTACGCAGCGCCAGCTACATACATTTCCATGCTACAGTCAAACGTCATTATCACGACCATTGAAATTTTGCTAATAGCTGCTAGGTTACACGTTACTGTATATTACTGTTATAAAATATAATATTTAACTGTAACCGAAAAGCTCAAACGGCAAGATGCCATAGCTTAATCTACTTGGCTGGAACCTGGAACGATACGGTACTTTATGAGGTTTGACTGTAATCCAATTGACCAACAGCTCTATCAAAGTCTTCCCATGTTGCTGTGGCTTTGCTTTGGACTTTGCTAAGGTATGTTTTTAAGTTTTTTGGATAGATTGCGGTTTCCAAGCGTTGGTGGTTTTTCATCAAGCGAAAAATATCACTCGATTTTGGCAACGATAAACAAGTGTCTCGAGCAAACCGAACTTGGTGGTACATGACTTTTTTCTTGATTTCAGCCGTGATGTTATCATTGGCAAGAAAACGGTCTACATCATCCACATTAGAAAAAGGTCCCCCAAACTCTTGAAGAAACTGCAAGTCTCTCACTTTTCGTTGATCACTTACTAATAGCTGGGCTTCTTTTGAGGATAAGCCTTGCTTCATCAAACTGAGTTGTGTGTCGTTCCACACTTGCATAATTTCTGAAACTGCTGTAGCATTTTTGTAATGCTTTCGAAATTCTTCTTTTGGTTTGAGTTCTACTAAATCAACAAGTTTAGCTTTCACATGAGATTTACTGCTGCAAGCCAGCTGCTTAGCACCACGGATCTTTAAATCGTAGTTGATTGTGCCAACATCTCTTTCACTGTCCAAATCATTTATAGGAGCCATATCCAAATTGGGGTCTGAAGAATCAAGGCAAAGCTCTTCATTACTTCCACTTGCGAATCCAAACATATGGCCTCTTTGCTTTAAAAAGCCATCTGCCATTCGATGAAGAACAGCTTGCAAGATGGAACAACTCTGCTTTGGTGAAGTTGAATAAATGTTTGAACATCAGTTACAATCTCTTTAGGCCAAGTATTGCTTTGTTGAAATCTGTCATGGCTAACAAAATTGAAAGCAGGTTGAGTTAGATCAAGCAAATTAACTGGATTACAGTTAAGCAAATCATTATAAAGCAAATGCATCGCAGGAATCAACTCGCTGTAGGTCATTGGATGAAAGTAAGTAATGTTTAAATAAGGTTGAATGAGATGTATTCCAATGGCTGCTCCAACACCACAAAAAATAGAAAGAAAATCCAAACTCGCAAAAGATCTCACAATGCATGCCAGTGTATTACTAATGTGGTCGTGCTTTTGAAGAAAAGCATGGACATCATCTTGCATGTAAAGCACCACAGCACAGAGATAGACAAATCGATTGAATCGCTCCATTTTCAATGCTACAGCCAAGTTCTTTTTTGGTGCAACAAACAAATGAAACATTTTTGAATAGTTCCAAGGCTTGTGGTCAAAATCAGGAGAAACAAGTCGAACCACACAGTCCAAGTATTGCTCAAAAACTGTAGCATGTTGGGTAGTAGCATTCACCAAAAAACTTGAATAGATTTTATCAGTTCCCAGATGATTTTCCACATCCCTTACAACTTCAACAAGTTTTCTATTAAACATTAGACAGGGATGAGTTTGGCAAAAAAGATGTTGTGGAACATGATCTACACCTAAATCCATTGCAACCATTTCATCTACATGCAAGTTGTGTGCTGCAGCATCTGTCATTTGATAATTTATTTTTGAAAACAAGTCACAAGCAGCGACTCCACTCACAGCAGACAATATGGAAAGTATTGTTTGCTTCAAAAGCGAAAGATTTTCTCTGCATTCATTGCTAATTGGTAGAGCTGGAAGGCTTCTATACTTTCCATTAATTGTAATTCCCTGCACAGAATATGCACCAGTGCCTTGTACTTTGGAGCTGTCTGTATGATATGTTATCACTGATTCATCACTGTCCATTATTTCTTCAACAAGACAGCTTAACGACAGTGCTTGAATAGCCCCTTCAGCTCTTCTAATACTTTTTTTTGTCAGGGGCTGTATCCAAATCAATCAGTTTTTGATTCTCGGTATGAAACTTCCAGTTGCTTCTTCCAAACATTACTCTACCAGTTTCAATCACTGCTGCTATAGCTTGAGTTTTGGAACAATGATATTTGCTGATCAATAAGTCCACTGTTTTGTAAAATTCTGGTTTGATGATGTGAGCACTTACTCTGATATGCCAATACTCATCAGGAAGTGCATCATTAATGGATGATGTTGATGTATCAATAAAAGGTCGTTTTTGTCCTCTTGGAGCACTCTGGACAAAAGTGGCATCGTCATTGTCAGTGCTTTCATTGTTAGTCTCACTTTCTGTTTGCATGCCAACATCTGACATGACAGTTTGAGTCAAACTCTGTTTTTGACGTTCTTCCAATGACTTTTCTTGCTTTATTTTCCTTTCCATTGTTTTTCTCCATCTTCGATCTACTGCAGATTCACAGTATTGTTTTCTGCTTGTTCGCATGTCTTGCAGAAAACTCCATTCCATTGGCGTCATTTTAATACAAAACAGCTTTTCTAATGATGTTCGCCTTTGTTGATCTTCGCAAAATATGTCAAAAAGAGTGTTCATTTCAGCATTAAAATTGTCAAATTCTTGCATCTTTTCTGGTTTTTGGTAAAATTTCATGCTGGATTTTTTAATCTTGTCTTTAAATTGTTTGTGAAGTGCCAATACTTTGCGTTTAACATATTTTTCGGTGACCGTGTAGATGTTGCAATACTGCCAATGTTCAATCAAAGTGCAAGCTACCATACGACTTGCTTCTTCTACAGTAAGCTGAGATTTTCCTGCTCGATCTCGTCGTAGCAAGTACATCATTACTTCGACAACGCTTTTCTTGGTATGCAGTACACCAGCAGAAAAACTTTCTGTCTCGGTGTAAGTGACATTTGCAAGGACTCTGGTGGTTTTCGACCTAGTTACATAAAATCCGGTACTCATTATTATTTACCGTATATTAACAATAATTAAACTGCAAAGCAAAACACAGGCTAAGCTCAACCATAAAGTGATTCTGGCCAAGGAGGAAAGCGGGCCTAAAAACCTTTTCCTTAAGATTTTTGGAACCTACAATACATATTGCCCTTGAGAAAACCCACTTTCAGCTCAACCCAGTATCTCACCTGTCCTTAATTCCGAATTTGACCGAGCTAGCTTTTTAATTCATTACGCTACTGACTACTTAATGCAATCTTTATGGCACCGCTGCTTTTACAGCTAACTTTAGGCCTACGATCTACGCTGCTGTCTTCAGTTCAAAAATACCATTTTACAACTGAGGAAACAGTTTTATGACATTTTCACGCATACACACAGTGTAATATGACGTCATAATAGTTTTACAATGCTCAAATGGCTTCTCTATAACAGTTCAATGTTTTCAAAATTTTGCAATTTTAAGAGTTGTCGTGGTACTTTTGATGTGGATTTGAACAAGGGTTTTTTTGTTGGAAACACCTTAGATGATGTCAAGAGGGTTTGCTGTAGTATGTAGCATACTTTTGAGGGGGACTCGTTCAAAAGTAGGTCTTAAGCCCCCCCCTACTTAAACAACAAAAATCATCCCGATTGGCTTAAAATTTTCACTTTATTTTTTTCATATATACTATACTGCTATAGGAATCAAACTAGATGGTCCCCCAAATCCAATATCAATTTCAAAATTTTTTCCAAATTTTCTGAATTATCCTAATCGAGATGGACCTACCAGTGTTTCCTCTAACTTTTCACCTTCTGCATAAGCACCAGAAAAGATATGAAATTGCCCTGAAGTTTTTGCAAAAATGCTGTAGCTCAGGCTCTGTGATGCTGCCTAGCCTATCCAAAATGCCGATCTCAAAAAATAAAAAGTGGCAAGTGTTATGTTATGTAACGCCCATAAGAAGAATAAGAGAGCAAAAAGTGAGCGCTCATTTGCTCTTTTATGTTTTTTAAACTATTGTTAGGGTTAGAGTTTGGATTAGGTTTAGGGCTAGGAGAGCAACGTTTATATTTTTACATAACAAGTAACGTAACCTGGTAACAGCAGCCTCTGTCAAAACAAAGGTGATCCCCCCCACCCCAAAAAAGGTCATTGTGACCCAGGCCCGGTATTTTGTGTGACTTGCAAGATGATCTCAAAAAGAAAAAAAAAAATGTCATTGGGTCATTCCATGCCAAACGTCCTGGACCCTCCAGCTTGACCCTCTTCAAATTGTTCAAAATGTGTTAAAATGTTGTACAACATGACTGACCTTCACACTGAAAATTTTAGCTCAATATCTCTTGTACTTTTGAAAATATGACGATTTTAAATTAGCTACCCCCTCGCGATGGCGAGGGCTTGGTCATTTTCAGCCATTTTCAAAAGCGCATTTCTCTAAATATAAAAACAATGAAAAGCTGATTTTTGCTGAATTGATCAACTTTCAGCTATATTTCATACAACAAGTGTCAAAATGGCACAGGCTTATAGCATGATAGAAATAGAGGGTGCCAAAGTGTTCACATTTTGACCCGAGAACAAAATTTTGGTAAAGTTTGAACACCTGCATCTCTAATACGAAGCATAGCATTGCTCTTATTTTTAGTATGGTAGCTCCCTACCTACTGGACATCAACTTTACCAATTTGGAAAGAAAACACTGCTTTCAAAAAAAAGTTATTTTACTTTAAAGTATGCACCAGTGGCAAAATTGCAAAAAACACGCCATTTTGTGGTGGAAAAATGCCCCCGTCAGACACTGTTTTCAACAAAAATTTTTTTAGAGTGGAAAGAGGTTCTTTCAAAGTACTTACACACCAAAATTCAACTTTGTTCTGAAACTGTAAAGGGATGAGATTCAGTCACCTTTTACCCTTATAATTTTCTCTTAAATTTGAAAAAAATTATCCTCGACATATAATTTAGATAAAAATTTGACATTTTGTTCACGAAGTTTAGGCTCAATTGATTACTAAAACTTTTAGCCTGTTACTGCTTATTGGTTAGTTGCAATTTTGAATCAAATATGCCACTAGATGGCATACTTTGGCTAGGTAGCATGTGTTTTTGCTTTCATATTACTCGATCATTTTTAGTAGCTTGAAATTACAAATTTTGGACATTGTTGTAGCTAAATCTGATTTGGCTATTAAATATTTTAATAATACAACTTTGGACAACAGTTTTATGTTCATTATTGTAAACTTACCTAGACCGGCCAAAAACTAAAAGATTGCTAAAAATGATATTTTTTCAAAAGTGCCAAATTCAACAACAGCACATCACACGACAGCATCACAAAAACTTTGGGGATGTTGCAAGCCAATAAATAAAGATTTAATAAATAAAGCAAGCCAAGAAATAAAGCTTATGCAACTGCAATTTGCACTATAGTACGCAATGTGTCCCACTTTCTTTAGAGCAACTTCATTATATATAATAAATCAAGAGTTCTGTCTGGCAGCAAACAATTCTAAAATGTTATCATACTTTGTGGCAGCCAACATGGTTTCTTCCGCTGTGTCCTTGTAATTGAGGTGGAGAAATTATGGTTAATATATCTGTAAATGATACCCAACAATTTCGATTTATGAACTTGATATAAGCATCTTTGTTTTGATCCAATTGTTCAATTACAGCACCAATGCACCATAATCTGGGATACAAGCAAGTGACATATTTTCTAGGTCGTAAATTTTGATGTCGCTGCTCATGTGACCGAATTGAAGTAACATTTTCATCATTGTAAAGTTTCACTTCAGCACCTTCTTCATCTGATGACAGCTTTTTCATTGCTAAAGTTGATTTGGATTGAGGGGTAAAGCAGTAATGAGATCTAGTGCCAGAAAGAGTTGCACACCTTGAATATCTTTGTTCCAATTCATAAGCTTTGATATTGCTTGTAACTTTTTCATCGCTCATGTAGTAAAAATTATTCCCACAATGTTTTGGGTTGCGTATTGAAACATTTGATTAGGGTTCAAGATTTGGTTGTTTTCAGTTGCTTGAAGGCTTGCTCTTGCCACAAGCGGCTTTGTGGTTCCTCCAATTCCACCACAAGGTGACTTTCCATTGCTTGTCGCAAAAAATGTCATTGAGCTTTAAACCCATGGTCAACTTCATGATAGCATAAATTAATAAAATTTTTGTATTGGCTAGCTGCTCCTTCACAGACGTATATATAAAATTTGGGTAATAGCAGGTAACTTCTCCTTGATGTACGTTATAACTTTGCCAGTAAATGCATGTACAGTGTTTGTGTCATGCCTCATGCAGTCAGACATCACACAAAAACTCAGGTATTTGAGGATACACAAAAACTCAAGCACTGAAAACAACCAAATCTTGAACCCTAATCAAATGTTTAAATGCGCAACCCAAAACATTGTTGGAATAATTTTTTCTACATGAGCGATGAAAAAGTTACAAGCAATATCAAAGCTTATGAATTGGAACAAAGATATTCAAGGTGTGCAACTCTTTCTGGCACTAGATCTCATTACTGCTTTACCCCTCAATCCAAATCAACTTTAGCAATGAAAAAGCTGTCATCAGATGAAGAAGGCGCTGAAGTGAAACTTTACAATGATGATAATGTTACTTCAATTCGGTCACATGAGCAGCGACATCAAAATTTACAACCTAGAAAATAAATTGCTTGCTTGTATCCCAGATTATGGTGCATTGGTGCTGTAATAGAACAATTGGATCAAAACAAAGATGCTTATATCAAGTTCATAAAGCGAAATCATTTGGTTTCGACATGGCCACAACATCTTTAAAACGATTGTTGGGTACCATTTACAGATACATAAACCATAATTGCTCTTTTTGCTTCATACACTGTATTTTACGAGCCAAGTCAACTGACCGCGACAAACTGACCGCGAACAAACTGACCACGAAGCGACGATTTCGTTACAGTGATTTTGTCACAAAGTGAGGGTTTGGGCAAGATGGCTCTGGGGATAGTAAAAATATATTTAGGAGCGCCCTTTTCAGCCAATCGGCGTTGTCCGCGGTCAGTTTGCTCGCGGTCAGTTGGTTTGCGGTCAGTTTGTCGCGGTCGATTGTCGCGGACCCGTATTTTATTAACTTGCTTATGCTTAACTAATTAACTTGCCCACCAGGCAAGTTAAGCCAGAAAATAAATGCCGCAGGTAATTTCACCTTGCCTTGGGCAAGCTTCAATTTCAAATCCCGTACTAGTGTACATGCTGGCATCATGATTATGGTACTATCAGCTATGCTGTGGAGGAATGGATCACGATTGCCATACTGTATGTAAATATGATGCAGGCCGTGATACTGACCTGCTGACCAGTGACAGAAATGATTCAGGTAGTGTTTGCTGCACTGGTTCGGTTTCCGATATCAAGTCGCTGCTGTACCGGCTGCGTGTTATATTGCTTTTTTCTCATTGATACGACTTAAATATGGCACTTTGACATATTAAATGCGTAGGCGCAGTAGTGTAGTGGTAAGCATGCTTGCCTGCGAAGCGCATCGTTCGGGTTCAATTCACGCTGAAGGCTCTTGGCAAGTATCGCGATTAGATTGAGATACAATCGCGTTGCGAAGTTGTTTTTTTCTTTCTGTTTAGAACCTTGCATTAGAGTTACGGTTCAGGCAGCGACGCTAGTTTGAGAGATACTGGTAGTAAATTGAAGTGCAAAAAGAAATGACCGATGCTGCTGCTAGAGCAGCGATTTCATGTTGGAAACTGTGCTGGTGGTCTAGACATTGCCAATGATTTATCCATGTGAACCAAAATTTTAATGCTTCATCTTGTCTTTGTTGATGCTTTTCGCAGTAAGCTTCAACATTGCTACCAGGCTACAGCCTACATATTTGATGTATATACCATACCAAACATAACAAATATAATGAGACAAATTACTTGAGCTATAACAATTGTGTGCAATTCTGAACTAAATTAAAGTTTAATCTAAAATGTCACTGAACTGGCAGACTGGTACTGTACGGTAACTGTTTATGGGTAAGAGTCAGATCACTCAGCAAAACTGATTAGTCAACTTCAACTCCATAGACCGATACCATTTGTTATGTTACGTAGAGTTTATAGTGAGTCTCCATAGGTTTAACCGGTAAGTGGGGGCGGAGCTCTCAGCTCTGGGAGCATAACAAATTTAATTGACTGGTTGATTCTACAGTTGTCTGAGCAGTGAGTTAATAAATTTCAGAATCTTAATTTGAAAATCTCTCTCATGTGATTGTAGTTGTTAACACGTACCGGTAACCCCTCACACCAACCTATTCCTGCAAAGTAGGCCTAGTTCTGCTGTTTTAAGAAGAGCCACAATTTGATGTCAGTGTACGGTATCTTTTTCTCTCCATTCAGCATCGATACCCTCATCAGTAATGATTGCTTCCAGCATGCTTAAAGTTAAAGTTGTCAATGCTTATTGACTGATGGTGCAAAAGCACTAAATGCTAAAACCACCTTTTTCATTTATTACCATTATTAGAGTGTACAGACAATCAGTTAGATTAGATCCCAGAAAGCCTAGGTTTACTGGTTTAGCAATCTTGAGTTGTAGTTCTCATTTTCTACTACTCTGTACTACTACCAGTACTGTGCACTACGACTAGGCCAACTGGCCTAGGTACTACTGTGGTGTACAGTACGACACTTTACTTTGTTTACACTAGGCGCTGCCTCAACCTGCTCGGTCAAAGTAGGAGAGCTGCACAGAAACATTTTTGTAAATCTAAGGCCAGCACTTGCTTTGTTGCATTTACAGTACAACAAAACAGCCATTAATAATGCCTATAGCCCAAACTGCTAAGGATTTATAGACTTATCAAATAGGGAGAAAGATAACGGATCGCCTAGTCTTACTACATGCAAACTTAGAGGCCTACTTGATTAGCGCGGGAGTTAAATAAATATTTTTCCAAATTCATTGGAGTATGACGTCATTTTACGGATGCTAATCTTACTTGTCCGACTAATGGCTGTCAAAAAACAAAGCAAAAAAATAGTGTACATACAAGCTTAACTAGAATACTATTTTAGACTTATGTTTCCTAATCTCTGATCAATTTTGTTTTTGATACAAGTAGCAAATGATGTTTCATTTGATTGTAGTTTGAAGAAGAAAATTTTGATTTCATGTTTAAAAGCTGTAAGTTTGACGACAAGAAAAGCATCCGTAGAAAAGAAAAAGAAAACTCACCATTTTGTTTGTTAAAGAAACAGTGAATATCTAAGCATTGATAAGATCTACGTTTTTTCTCACGATATGAAATACTGAAAAGTGAATAATTTTATTAAAATTAAATTCAATTGTTTTGAGTGCTAAAAAAACAACATTCAGCAATTTTTTTGTTTTGGAAATGTTTTGTTTAATTTTATGCTTCAGTTATTTTGAGTGACGTTAGTTTTTGCGGGAAGCATTTCGATATTCAATTGCGAACAAATCCCTATAATGCTGCAATGAATACACATTCCAAATCCTGCGAGTTAGCACTGTTTCAAGGGGTCTGAATAGGATGGAATCAGATTTTATTGATTCCATAAGCGTAGCCTGGATTTTTGTTGGGGGAGGGCCTAAGGCGCAATCACGGTCTTTATTCACGCAATCACAAAGATATCGTAGAATCGAGGATCAAAAGCCGGTCTCTGGTAGGGTTGAAATGAATTTGAATTTGAATCCGCTCACGAATTATTGATGAATTTGAATTTGGCTTTTGCAAAGTCAATGAATTTGAATATGAATTTAGTTTTTTCAAAGTCAATGAATTTGAATTTAAGAATTAAAAACGGAATGAATGGATCCAACCAGTGCCGTTGCTAAGGGAGGGGGGCCGTACCCCCCCCAACGGCCGCTTGTGCCCTTATTTTGGTTTACTAAAAATACTGCTTTTGTAACATCACGCAACGACAAGACAACAGACAATGATGGAAAAAGAGATAATTACGTTTAAACATAATTCTTGAAGTTTTTTCTATTCTTTGCGAAATTGCTGGCAACCAACTGCTGTACATTAATCTGACGCAATATTCCTTCCTATTGACACGTCTTTACGTATGTGTCGCGGAAGAGACATGTAAGCCTGCAGAATCGTTTCCGGTACTTCGTTAGTGATATGAGATGAAACAATGCGTGAAAACTTTTTTTCAAAGACCAGTTGTTTTAATTTTTAAAGCACACTCAAGATATTGAGGTCACAGTCAGTGGCGCAACCAGGGTGAAGGGGCTTAAGCCTCATTTTCAAAGTCACGTCAAAAATTTAATCTCAAAATACAAGCGTTAAAACGTATTTTAGACTTAATCTAAAGTAAGGGGGGGGGGGCTGAAGGTGAAAAGCAATTCAATTCTTTGAAATGACTTTTGAATTTTAGCAATTTAGTTATTCATATGGCTTCTAAAAGTGCGAAGTACGATTAAAATGGCGTTCAAATCGCTATTTTTTTGCTTCAAAGTCACCCAGCGGCTGGAGGATCCGCCTCAGGCCCTATCCACATTCACTTCATATTTAGTATCTATGTCCGTCTGTGATACACTTGAGTTGCATCAGTTTGTTCAGCACGGGGGCTAAATCAGGCAGTTTTTGTGTAAAAAAAAATTGCTTTTGGTTCACCTGTCTTTGCAAAATCCTGGTTGCATGTCTGGTAGCATTCACTGCTGTAGATAGATTTTTCAAGCGATTATTGGCCACAGACGAAACGAGCTAAGAAAAGCTCCCGGCGTTGTTTTAAAATTGCCCATAATTGTAGCCGTACAAGATCTGAAGATCAGTTTTTATGAGCAAATTTTAGTGCCCCCTCCCACTTTTGGCTGGTACCCCCCTCGCATCGTTTGCTCTGGCCATAGTGACTATGCTCTGGCGACGGCACTGGATCCAATTCTGGATTCAAGCGACTTGAGTAGTTGGTTTATTACGCACCTGTGATGCGCTAATACACATGTGCGACTGCGACCTGTTAGGTTCAAACTGCAACATCCTCTTTGAATCTTTGGTGTAAAAAATGGGGTTGGATTGAATTTGAATCCGCTCACGAGTTATTGATGAATTTGGATTTGAATTTGACTTTTGCAAAGTATATGAATTTGAACTTGAATTTAGTTTTTTTTAAAGTCAATGAATTTGATTTTGAATTTAAAAATTGAAAAAAATGAATGTATCCAACCCTGGTCTCTGGTTTGGCACCTAACTACCATTTTGCTAAAGGGGTAGGACTTGAACCAAAAACCCAAGAAGTTTTCCAAAGATGTGTAAATTGGGACATGGTAAGCAAACTAATGTAACTCAAACGTATCAGAGACGTGTATCTAGGGGCAGAGCCCAAAGCCGCCGAATGCTTTGTGGTCAAGTCAAGTTTATTTCACCAAAAGCACGCAGGCAGGAAACAGCGATAAGACCATGCGGTCATCTCGGTCAACGGCACGTTTTAGCAATACTTAACAGTTGCAGGTATCAACTTAAGCTTGTCATTGAACAAAAAATAATAATAATAATAATTCAAAATATCATTAACAAAATGACACTAACAGTGTTGCCAGCTTTGCACTAAACATTTGGGAAAAAACGCAGAAAAAAGACTTTTACGTGATTAAGAAATTGAATTATTTAAACATTGGTCATTGAAAAAAGCTCAACTTGTTTAGTATTAAAAAAGGCAAGTCAGTCATAATTTAGTTTAAAGTTATATTCAAATACAATTATAACTTAACATTAAAAAAGAAAGAAACAAAGATTGAATTAAATTGCTATATTTTGGGTTGATAGAAATAAAACCAAGTATTAAGCGGAAGAAACAGTGTTGGCAACACTGTATATGGTAAAAAACATATTTCTCCACGCTATTGGCTGGGAAACTGCGCGAATGCGGTCATTTTATTCTCTGCTTGGTCACGCTTGGCTGCAGGCCCCACCCTTTTGCTTTTCTCTGGCACTGGCGATTGGTGCGCAGTTTGAAAAAGGTCGGTTGAAGCGCTAATAATGTGCTTGCACAGTAATTAACGGTAGTTTGAAGGGAACTAATTTGTATTTATGTTTATGTCATTCAAGTGAAAGCGATATCTTGAAAATTGGAGCTGATTCTACAGGTCTTTGATAGCCGATTCAGAGTAGAATCGAGTCCGTTCTTAATCGTTTAAAGAGTGTGAACGAAATAGTCAAAGTCTTACTCATCCGCACCAATATTTTTCATAGGTCATGAACTTTTGCTGTAGTCACTCGATGGATCATTAGTATGAACCAGGCACTTTGCGTCTGACTATATAGCACATCATCAACGCCTAGCACATCAACGCCTAGCACAGGCGTAGCCAAGGGGGGGGGGGGGCAAATTGAATTGCCACCAATGATAAAAATAATGACAGCAAAGCCGTTTTTCAGCTTAAGTTTATTTTAGCACTTTTGCTTACAACAGTACAATATTTATATCCAACCAATGTAAATGTATTATCCGGAAGAAACTCAGGCTTTTTGTCCTAAAAGTTGCAACCTCAGTCCCTCATCTAATCTTTTTGTGAACATAATGCAATAACATGACTCGTAACCATCTATTGTACCAACTTTGAATACAATCCACCTCCATCTCAGCAGTTTTAACGCAACAAAATACTTTTGAAAAAAAATTAGCTTGGGAAAATGCTTATTGAACAAATTATTGAATTTGAATTGAGCGAGCCTGGGTCGTAGTCGTTTACGTACTCCTAAAACTGGTTGTTTTTACGATAAAACAAAAATCTTCGAGGCAAATCTTTGAGTGAATTATTATGTACTCGCTGCTAAAAATATTACAGGAGGCATTGCATCTTGCTTCACCCTAACTGGACCGAGCCACTTGCAAAATTTAACCTAAAAATGCAAGATTTTAAACGTGTTTCGGACTTGACCTGCAAGTAAATGGAAGATCGAAAAATTTAATTTTTTCGGTTGGCTTTCAAATCTTAAAAATTTAGTGATTTTAAATGGATCTACAAACGAGCGAAGCGTGATCCAAATGGCCTTAGAATTGCAATTTTTTCTAAGACATTACAAAAAATTACCCAGCGGCGGGGCCCCCAAATCCTAGTCTGTGATACGCTTAAGTTACACTAGTTTACTCGCCATCTCTCCCAATTCATAATTCTTTGAAAACTTTTCAAGTTTTGGTTCAAGTCCTGACCCCGTTTAGCAAAATCCTGATTACATGGTAACCCAGGCTTCTGCTTATGATCCTCCATTTTAAGGTATCTTTGTCCCTTTAAAAATTGCTTTTGAAAAGTTCTGATGACGTCATTGCTTTGCAGTTTGGCTCCACTAATCAAAAATCCTAGCTACGCCTATGACGCCGAGCACTTTTTTGGGTTCTATTTGCAAGTCTTTCCTCTGGCTGGGCCTCCATTGCTGGTAGACTGCTTAGCTTTCATGGGAAATATGCGTCAAGTGTCTTTCACAAGGACACCAGGACGTATTGCAGTCACTAATTCTGAAAAAAAAGGTGCGTTGACGCTTTTTCGCTAGAAGTTCGTAAAATATATGAATCTTCGAAGGTAGAGGGGGTTTATTTAAGACATCAGACGACATTTAGAGTTTTGATCGTATGCTGTAGCTGATGATTTATTTTTGCTTTATCCTGCTGTCACGAAACAACGGTAGCGCTGTATATTAGACAAAACCGCATCTGCTTTGGAGTTTCTCTTCGATCAATTTCAAAACATACCCTTGATTTTTCACTAAATTATTTTGATGAATTCAAGTTGTTTTCACTAAAACGTCTCAAAATCGACGGTTTTCTTAATGAAAAAAGCAAAAATTTCTTGAGCGGCGACCCTCCAAAATAAAATTTGCAGCCGAAATTTTACGCAAAAATATCATAAAATCAATCTTTTTTGTAAAAAAGAGTAAGATTTTTCAGCAGCAAAGACTCCGCATTCCAATGTAGAAAATAATGTTTTTTTTATAAAGATACTTCACCACTGGATAACATGTCTTAAAAAAAAGAAATCAAAAACACACAAACTAACTAATCATATACACTCTTTTCTAGAACTATTTTATAAGAACAATAAGCTCATTTTTGCTCAAAATTTAAGAACAAATTAAGAAAAATTCCAGCCTCAGCAGCAAACATAAATTAAGGACGAACGAAAAAGAAAAAAATCCAAATAAATAAAAGAAACTAAATTCTGTACTGATTCAAAACGATAAAATTTCAGTGGTTTTCAAGTATTTGCGAGCAAAATTGCAACTATTACGAGATTAAAGAATGCTGTTGCGCTCTATGCGAGCTACTGAGAAAAATTTTGGCAGTCGTTCAAGTCGAAAAAAGAGTAATTTTGCGTTGCGGCAAAAGCAGTAAAAAACGTTCACTCAAGCACACAAAGCTTTGGAAATATGGTCGCTAAAATTAACACCTTAAACATTTGTACAAACGTGGTAGCTAAAATTAACATCCGTGTTTTCAAAATTTAAGAACAATTCAGGCTATAATTCGGCAAAAAACTACGAACAGCCAGCCTTAACTTAATATTTATAGGTTCTTATAAAAAAAAGTATACTATATGCCGAAAAAAAACTACGGCAAGTTTTTTTGACATTATTCAATTCAGTTTATTTTTGCCATTTCTGGCATGGAAGCAATGAAAATTAGCTTACGCTCTTGACTCTTCAAAGTTCAATGCTACCGTAACAACAACACAAAATGAAACATCAAACTGACACGTACATATTTAAAGTAGTTCAACCAATTCAGTGTGAAACATATCACATACTTTGACTCAGAAAAGCAGAAGAAATGAGAAACCACAACAATAAACAAAAAAGCAGCACTTTTCATATTTACATTTCAGTGATGTCGTAACATTAAGTTGTGATAACACGTTGATATTTATGTATTTTACGCAAAACTTACTCGAAAATTGGATTTTGGGGGGGTAATTTAGTAGTTGAGAAAACTTTACGTAAATTACGCAAAGCCACAACTTCCAGAGACAACGATATTCGTTATAATTGCCAGAGGTGGAGTCCTCGAGGACGTCCTTGGCCTCGAGGACACATTTTGAAGTCCTTGGCCTTGAGCATTCCTGTCCTTGGCCACGAGAGTGTCTGTCCTCGGAAAGGCTGTCCTTGGCCTCGAGCCTAGTGTCCTCGACTCCACCTCTGATAATTGCTACCCTATTGTTACTTGAGCAAGGCAAAGGCTGTACAATAACAGTCACTGTCAGCAGATCAGCGCGGTCAAAGACAGAGCAAAAATCCGCACAATAAAGAAACAAAGAGGAAAAAGAGTGGGAAAAAGAGTTGCGTATCATCTAGTTTTATGTCATTGGCCCGACTAACGATTGGATAATCAAGAAAAGCCTGTAGTTACCAGCAGTGGCGAATCCAGAAAATTGTGGTGGGGGTATGATAAAATTTATAAGCACAAATTGTGTATTTACTATAAACTCAAAATTTCGAATGCTTACAATTAATGATGCTGTCATTATTTTCTCCGGATTTTGAAGTGACAAAAAAAAGGTCTTCAGTGCAAAATACCATTATCTTATCCGGATTTTGAAGTAATCTCAAAAAAAAAAGGTCTAGGCAGCTCAACAACCTGATTTTGCCCGCAACTGAGTGATTGCTGTTTTTGGTCTATTCCAAATAAGTTTAATATTTTTCATAAAATGCACGTTAGGTTTAGGCTGGTGAGGGAAATGCATCCCCCCCTAAATTCGCCACTGGTTACCAGGGTTGGAAATATCGATAATCGATATTGCATTCTTAGCTTTTCTGTTATCGATTATCGCAGACTTTTTGCTTCCAATTTTTCCAATTGATTATCGCCGTTTCTATGCTTTTTGTTTACATGTTATCGATTGGCAGAGATGGACACGATCTTGATCTTCAAGATCACATTTCTTTAATGATCTGATCTTGATCTTCAAGATCACATTTTTTGAGTGATCTTGATCTTGAAGATCAAGATCACTTTCATTTTTATATGTCGCTTAGGGTAAGCATCGCCGAGGCCAGGTTGTGTGATATTCAGAAACTATTTCGTGGCTCCGACAAGGAATGGAGTCTAAACTGGAGAAAGTAATCCGCATTTGCCGCGGTACAGACAGGACAGGTACGAACCAGTAAGGCAGTACCAATACCTAACCTGCTAACTTGAGAAAAAATTAGTCAGGGCCGCAGAGAGGGGGGACAATGACCCCGGGGCCCATGGACTTTAGGGGGCCCATGGGCTTCAGGGGGGCCATCATGGGGCCGTTGGCTTCAAGGGGCCCAGCAGAGGGCCCATGGGCTTGAGAGAGGCTCATCAAAATGACACCGAGAAATCAGCACGTGAAGCCCGAAGACTTTTTTTTGTTTGTTTTTTGAGATCACCTAAATTCGACCGGAAAAACCGTTAGAATTTCGGTGAAGACCTTTTTTTTTTTTTTTTGAGATCACATCATATTTCGGACCAAAATGCGGCATTTTCTCCGTCTGTTTTGGACTTCACAGAACCGGAAATCCGTCATATTCGAGCTGGCCCCGGGCCCACGTTCGGCCCCCGGCGCCCCTGAAATTAGCTACAAATCAGCTTCGTTAAAAAAATTAATTAAATCTAATAAATTAAATTAGATCTAACACAAGTTGCCAATGGCCCGCCACAGTTGCGACGTTAAAATGTGTGCCCGTGGCGCTTTGAAGCGGAGATGGGCCCTGCAAAACCACAAACTCGCAACACCCATAGAAGGTACTGTATTAACTGAATATAATGAAGATTTGATATGTTTGATTTGGTTTTGTTCTTGAATTTCGTTATTATTATATAAAACTAGCTAAAGTAAACTAAAAGAGTTTTCGTGATTATTTAAACTAGTGAACTACAAAAAGTTTGTGAGTGTCAAATGCCTTACGCTATTAGCGAAATCAGCACTGCCATTGCACATTGATGGTCAATACTGATACAGCGTTTAACATTTATAGCTTACCCTCCCCCCAAGAATCACGACTATCTCTAAGTACTAAAAGTAAAGTGATCTTGATCTTCAAGATCACGATCTTGATCTTCAAGATCACCGTGTTTGGGTGATCTGATCTTGATCTTCAAGATCACATTTTTTGGATGGTCTGATCTTGATCTTCAAGATCACCAAAAGGTGGTGATCTTGCCCATTTCTGTCGATAGGTAGAATCTTTATACTGTATACTTTACGTTTGATTTTGCTGAGTCTGCCAAACTTACATCGTTTCGTTTCTCTTATGCTATTAATATTGCTCTACATAACTGCCCTAAAAAGTGTATTTTTTTTATATCCTTCATAGCACGGAAACTATAGTTTTTCCACTCACAAATTTCATTTAATGATTAATACAGCAAAAATTTTAGTGCATCCTAAGTGAAAAATACAAACAAAAAATTTTGTTGATATTTCGGCATCGATTACTAGTCCAATGGCGTTGCTAGGGGGGGCGGCCCGCCCTGGGTGTCACCAGCTGGGGTGACATCATATTATGAAGCGAAACCATAACTCACCGATTTGTGGTGAATCCCTTTCTTTTTTTACTTTGTTTGGTCCCTATCCTCATTTGGACCCCAAACCCAATGATTTTGCGGCTAAGACCTTTTTTTTGGTCTTTACCTATTCTTGGAGCGAAAAAGGGTGCCACCACAAAATCCCGCCCCGGGTGCCACCATCCTTATGAGCAAACGCCACTGTACTAGTCTTTAATCTTTACGCTTTGCTTGTGATATCGACAATTCTTTGCTTTTTGTGTGAATTATCGATATCGATTCGTCTTTGCTTTTAAGCAGCATCGACTTCCGAACCTGGTAGTTACACGCAAACGATCCAAAAGCCATATCATTTACATTTTTCTGTTTGTCTAAATCCTTTTTTAGAAAACCGATCAATAAAACAAAACAAACCGAAGCACACGTTGACTCAACTTCCGAATCGATTGCATGCAAACGCACTAGATGACTGCTTATATTAGATCAAGCAAATCTGCAGGCCATTACCCCTCAAAAGTTTTTCCAGCCATAAACCAAAATGAAGACCACGAACTTCTATAGTTTTCCAAAATTTCGATATTATACGTATTAAATAGACCTTTAGCGCATTCGGACCAAGCGCGTCCTCTGAGGTTATGCTAAAAAAGAAAAGAATTTCAAACAATCATAGACAAGGAATGGAATGAAATAAATATCATGCCAGTAGCATGATCAAATTATACACAATAACAACCTTTAAAAAGACGAGTATGAGGATCTAACGCACAAGCAATGCACGATTTTGAACACAAATTTTTGCAATTTCAAACACACACCACCAAGGATGGCAATACGGTACGTAAGTGCGGTACGGTACGCCTCAATTTTTGCTAAGAAGTACGGTACGCCTTTATTGGATTGGTACGGTACGTTGCTACGCTGTTTTAATTTGCCTACTAAACGTTTTTTGTGCAACGTGCGGCCGTCAATGAAGATTCGTGCGACCGTGTCCGGCATACACATTAGTTAGGCTTAGCAGGGCCAAAATGACAAATATTACCGTGATAAAACTTCCGAAAAAAAAAAAAAACTTCACCAAGAAAATGAATGTCTTACGTGAATTTTGATGTTTGTTGGATTGCTTTCGTAATGTACCTTTAAAATGGTATTCCCTATTCAATTTTTGTTTTAATACGTGATTACTGCACCCCTCTCAGCTTGGATGGATTTCCTAATGCTACAACCTTGTTGTCCCTTTCTTTTGTAATGCAATAATTATTACCACATGGCACAGTGCCAGGGGCCCCGCAATGAGATGGTAAGACTTTTTTTGAGTCTTCACCTATATTTGGCAGGAAGATGTTGCGATAATCCTCAAAGTACCAGGGGCCCCCTGCGTAATGTAAATCCGGCCCGGGCAATGACATGGTTAGTAGGCGTAATTATATATTGTACCATTTTTCGATAATAATTCACATCCATCTTGTCAGTATTTACGCGAAAAAATACTTTTGAAAAAAAATTAACTAGGAAAAATGCTCATTTAATAAATTAGTGAAATTGAATTGAAGGGGCCTGGGCCCCCTGGCCGTTCATGTATTCCTATAACTGGTTAATTTCATGACAAATAAAAATCTCTAAGGCAAATCCTCTAGTGGTTTACTTGCAGGAAGCAATGCACCTTACTTCTCCCTTTCTGGGCCAAATCACTCACAAACCTTAATATCAAAATGCAAGATTTCAAGCGAGTTTTGGACTTAAATTGCAGTAAAAGGAGGATTGAACAAATTAATTTATCCAATTGGCTTTCAAATGTTACAAATCGAGTTCTTTCAAATGATTTTAAACACGTGCGAAATATGATCCAACGACATTTAAATAGTTTTTTTTTTCAAAACGTTACTAATCGCCTAGCGGCTGGGGGCTCTGCCCCCAGGCCCTGTATGTGATGGGTTTGAATTATGCTAATTTATTCAATCCGTCTCCCAAGTTTAGACATTGTCACTTTTTGACTATTGGTTTAAGCCTTCTTCCTTTAGCAAAATCCTGCTTAAGTACCAAACCAGGCCACGGCTTCTGATCTTCCATTTTAGGATATCTTTGCCCCATAAAAAGTTCTTCTTTAGAAAATTTCTGATGACGTCATTGCATGTAATTTGTGGTTTGGCCCCCCCAATCAAAAAATCTGGCTACGCTTATGCCAGTGTTTCTTAACCTTTTTGGCGCTCATACCCCTTGAAATTTTTTAAAGTGCTTTCGTACCGCTTGACATTTTTGTAAAATGTTTTCGAATCCATTAAACAGAGGTGGAGTCGAGGACACAAGGCGCGAGGCCAAGGCCAAGGACTCAAAAAAAATCCGAGGCCAAGGCCAAGGACAGCCTTTCCGAGGACAGAACTTCTCGAGGCCAAGGACAGGAATGCTCGAGGCCAAGGAGCAAGGACACAGGCGCAAACGTTCTCCAAAAAAAAAAAGTCTTCAAAAATTTTTTCAGGCGATCTCCAATTCATTGGCGTACCCAGAATTTTTGACTGGGGGAGGCCTAAACCACAAACCACATGAAATGATGTCATAAAATTTTTTCCAAAGAGAAAGTACTTGTGGGACAAAGCTTTCGTAGGATGGAAGATCTGAAATCGTTGCTGCCTGTTTGCACGTAACCAGGATTTTGCAAAGGAAGAGACTTAAACTAACAGGTGAAAATGCAAATATCTAACTTTGGGAACGTGTCGAGAAAGTTTGTGTAACTCAAATGTATCACAGACGGGGGTTTGGGGGCAGGGCCCCCAGCCGCCGGAGGCTTTGGGGGTCTGGGGGCGAAGCCCCCAGCCGTTGGGCGATTTTTTGAATTTTTTTGGGAAAAAAAAGCTATTTTAATGCCATTGGATCATATTTCGCAAGTGTTCAGAGCCATTTGAAAGCACTAGATTTTCGACATTTGAAAGCCAATCGAAAAAATCAAATTGTTTAATCCTTCTTTTACTTGCAATTTATGTCCAAAACACGTTTAACATCTTGCATTTTGGAGTTAAATTTTAATTGTAAGTGATTTGGTCCAGGTAGGGGGAAGTAAGGTGCATTGTATCTGGCTACATTTTAGCAGTAAATAATAATCCACTCGAAGATTTTCCTTAGAGATTTTTATTTTGTCATGAAAATAACCAGTTATAGGAGGTACATGTTTGCCAGGAGGCCCAGGCCCCCTCAATTGAAGTTCAATGATTCCTTCAATCAGCATTTTCCATGGCAAATTTTTTTTTAAGTATTTTGCGCGTAAAACCGGCGAGGTTGGAGGTGAAATACTGAATTGCTTTTGAAAAATGTTACAATAGATGGTTACATCTACTGACCATGTTATTGCCAGGCCGGATTTACATCGCGCAGGCCTCTGTCACTTAGAAGATTTTCACAACATCTTTCTGCCAAATATAGGTGAAGACCAAAAACAATCTTACGATTTGAGCGCGGGGCCCCTAGCTGGTACTGCGTCATATTATGGTAAATACAGCCCTGATTAATGCATTGCGTTCACAAAAAGGTTAGATGTGGGCCTGAAATAGCAAATTTTAGGACAAAAACTCTCCATTTTCTCCGGGTTATACGTTTAAATTGGCTGGCAAAAATTGAATTGAGGGGGACCAGGCACTCCTGGTTTTCAATATTGTTAAATAGTTATACTGTTGTCAGCAAAAAATGCTAAAAAAAACAGAAGAAACAATAGACTTTTTTGGCACATTTTTGTCATTGGTAAAATTTCAATTGGGGGGGCCTGCCCCTCTTCCCCTTGCATACGCCTATGCTCCTAGTGAGGAAAACAAAGAAGGTGTTCGCAAATTTTCCGCGAGGTTTCTGTCGTTTTCCCACGAAATTTCAACTGTTCAAAAAATAGTGCTGTCCTCGAGCCGAGGACAGGGCAATTTTCGAGGACTTGAGGCTTCGAGGCCAAGGCCAAGGACTTCAAAACGTGTCCTCGAGGACGTCCTTGAGGCCAAGGACGTCCTCGAGGACTCCACCTCTGCCATTAAAGTCCAAAAAAGTCCTCAATGGGAGTAGAAGCTAGTCATGCAAAAGTCACGCACAGAGCCATTGCCTTTTTCTCATACATTTGGTTTAAATACGGCATGTTTTCATTGCATTGTTGCAAGCTGCCTAGTGTAGTGGTTATCGTGCTCAGCTTCCAACCACCGCACCCGGGTTCGATTCGCGCTTGGATTGTGAATGAGCGGAATGGAAGAATACGGAGTATAGACGCAGTACGCAGAAACGGGGAAGGAAATGGACGGAGCCGTCTTTTTTTTGCTTCAAAACCTTGCATTACAGTTAGAGTTGGGGCAGCGATGCCAGCCTGAGAGATAGCAATTACGTGGCAGCAGCTTTTTCGCTTACGAAAGTGACGTACCGTTACACTGGAGTGCGGCTCCCTGCGTAAGTTTTGAACGACTAGCTCCTCGTTTCAATACGATTTGGAACGGAATTAATCTCCGGATTCGATTGAAGACCAAAAAAAAGAAAAAAGGTCTTCACTGCAATATGGTACGGGTTTACGCACTCCTCATGGTCATGGTACCGGCAGACAATGTGTTCCCACCCCATGAGGTGACTACCGAGGTCCTTGGTTTCAGCAGAGCGCCAAAGTCGGACGGTGGACCTCAATTCAGCGCTCCGGCGGTTCAATTTCTAGCAATAGTTCTAAATAATCTTTATTCGGACGCCTCATCTCGTACCCCCTGCTTTGGTGCTTCGCTCCCCCAAGGGATACAGTTAACCACGGTTAAGAACCCCGGGTCAAGGCTATACTCAAGTGATCATTATAGCCTCTTAATTTGTTGTTACCATTGTATTATAATGTCACAAGTCACAGTCACAAGTATGGCCAATTTTGATGCATGTCATAACTATTGCCTATAGATGCTTGGAGCCTAGGACTATCGTGGCATGTCATCATATATTGAAGAAAAATTTGAACGGAAACAATTGCGACAGTTTAGCTGATTACGCAGTGGTTTAAAACTTCCAGACTTTTCGCAAATTGAGCCGGCTTTTTGTATGCTGAGGCAAAAGGCAGCTGAAGCCGACGCTAAATGTGTGAATTGAGATCGCTGATTTATAGGCTAATGATTTCAAAGTCAGTTAAAGTTGCAAATATTTAAAAGCAAGGTTGGCAGTACGGTAGGGTACGTAAGTACGGTACGGTAGCCACCATTTTCGCAAAGAAGTATGGTAGGCCTACGCTGGTACGGTACGCCTGTTTTGTAATGGTACGGGTACGGTGCGTTGGTACGGTACGCGTCAAAAATTGAACTGAAGTACGGTCCGCTGGTACGGTTCAAGGTGCGGGATAAGTACGCAATTTCTGAACGTACTGTACTGTACTGACATCCTTGCACACCACAGCATAAACCCGAATTTAATGCAATATCCAGAACACGTCGTTTTTTTTTGGTTTTCTTTTTTTTTTCTTGGAAATTACTTGACAATACAGAAACCGCAATGAATGCTTTTTCAAGAAATATCGCTATTTTATCCAGTTTGATACGTCTTTAGGGGCGTGGGAGCGAAGATTCCAGTCTCTGGACGATTTGTTGAAAAAAAAATAGCAATTTTAATGCCAATTGGATGTTATTTTGCACGCTTTTTGAGCTATTTCAAAAAACTAAAGTTTTAAGAATAGAAAACCAATTGAAAAAATTAAATTGTTCACTAATTCAGTCTTCGCTTTACTTACAGGTCAACTCCTAAACACGTTAAAAGTCTTGCATTTTGGGGTTAACTTTTGTTGGTGACTTGGCCCACGTGGGGGAAGCAAGGCAGAGATGGAACCGGTCAGGATTTTCTCGACCCGACCGGTAAATTTTAAAATCATCGCCGGTTGACCGGTTTCTGACCGGGCCGGTCGACCGGTTTTTTTACAGAAGGTTTTTGTTCACTGTTCAATGTATCTAATGAAAAAGTTTTAAAAGGGGGTGAGGGCATGGATTAGGTGTTAAAATTTGTGACTTTGGACGGGGGTCTCAGAAAAAAACGCAAAAAAATTTTGCGTTTTTTGCAAAACGACTCAATTTTTAGACCTTTTTTGCTTGAGTTTTGGTTTGAAAGATCTGTTTTGAGCAGCGCAAAATGTGCTCAAAATAAGCATAAAAAGCACTGGAGGGCACAAACTAAATTATTAGACGTTCTTTCTAATGATATTTTGCGAAAGGCCAAAAAATACGAAGTTACAATTTTTTAGCTGTTGGTGACAGATTAGTTGCAATTTGCCGAGCAGCAAACACTAAACTTTTTTTCGGCAGTGCTGCCTTTGCAATTACAAAAAGATAAACGAGAAAAAAAATAACAGCAGAAGATAGGTAACAGTAAAAACATACGAACATCACAATACTTGTACTATTGTACCCAAAAACATTAAAATGATGGAGCAATAACATTATTAAAAATTATGTCACTAACAGCGCAAAAAAAATTAATAATATTCGTAACACCTAGGCTGCTTCACTGACAGTTTGAGAAAGTATGAAAAGGATCTATTGCAAAACATTATGTACTGGAAAAGGTTTTTAGCTCCACAGAGATTTATATACGGACGGAACAATTAATATAAATCTCTGTGGAGCTAAAAACCTTTTCTAGTACATAGTGTTTTGCAATAAATTCTTTTCATACCTTCTCAAACTATTAGTTAAGCAGCCTATAGTTGTTATGAATATTATTAATTTTTTTCACGCTGTTAGTGACATAATTTTTCAGTATTTCTGTTTTCACGCTGTTAGTGACATAATTTTCAATATTATATAATGTTATTGCTCCATCATTTTAATGTTTTTCGGTATAATAGTACAAGTATTGTGATGTTTGTATGTTTTTACTGTTACCTATCTTCTGCTGTTATTTTTTTCTCATTTATCTTTTTGTAACAGCCAAGGCAGCACTGCCGAAAATTGTTCTGAAGAACGGGAAGCGAACCAGTTTGGGAAGCGAAACGTCAAACCAATAAATAAACTCATTGGTAGTACGAAGTCGTTATGAATAACCATCCCAGTGAACGCAACGCGTCCGTTATTTTGATTGAAAACACTGAACTGTTATGATATTGGCTAGAAAACATTTGAAATATAATGTGCCCCAGCAGTGTGTAGAAATGCTGCTACTTCAGAACAAGCCATGGCTAGTTAGATATAAAAAAAATAAGAGCTATGTCTTTTTTGCAAGGTGTAGAGTGTGGTAAATTTAAGTTGAAACAAGCTTTTCCAAGTGGCAAGATTTTAGCATGTATAGTAAAAAATCTGAAATCTGCGCCACTTCTACTCTTAAGCTGATTAAAATGATGCTAAAATGCCAGGTAGCGCAAGCCTCTTCCACAGGCCCGGCGCCAGGATAGCATGACTGGGGGGGGGGGGCAGAAATAAATTTTGGGGGGGCACGAGAAGTTTATTTATGTAAATTCGAGAGGGGCACAGGGGCACGAGAAATTTAACAAGGTGAAGACCAAAAAAAGGTCTGAATTTCAGAGGGATTTTTCGGCCAAATTCAGAAATTCAAACGATTTTTCTGGCCGAAAACAGGAGATATCCAAAAAACAAAAGAAAAAAAAAGGTCTTCATCCCAAAAATTTTATGAAATCCGGTGTGAGTCCACAAAAATTACGAAAATACAGGTGGATAACATCAATTTCTGTTTATTTTTTCGGGGCACATTCCTCGCTTGGGGGGGCACAAATTTCGTATGGGGGGGCACAAGCAGTCATTTGAGGGGGCACAGCCCCGGAATGCCCCCGTGGCGCCGGGTTTGCTCTTCCACATGCATGCTTTATTACAATCTGATTACGCAATTTTAGCATATATTTTGCACTTTTTACTTTGTGCCGTGGCCCAAAATCGGGAGGCGTGGCACAATACTTCCACCTAAACACGTCCCTGGATGTGCATGTCTTAATGGTCACAGCATATTAGTCACAGCTTGAATCCATTCAACAAGTGCTTTTGAAAGGTGTGGTTTGTTAATAGCCTACTGATTTTTTATAAAAAGTTTTATTTATAATAAAATATATAAATTTCGGTTGGTGCTTAGATGTCTTTTAGTTGCCAGAAACGAGAATTTGACCGGTTTTTCAATCGGCTTGACCGGCCGGTCGAAGAATCTCGACCCGACCGGCAACCCGACCGGCCGGTCGACCCGACCGGTTTCCATCTCTGAAGCAAGGTACATTGCCTCCTGCATTAGTTTTAAAAGTAAATAATAATTTACAGCAAGATTTGCCTTGAAAATTTTTGTTTTGTAATGAAAACTACCAGTTTCAGGAGTACCGGTATACGCATGTACGAGTACGACCAAGTGGCCTAGGCTCCTTCAATTTAAATTCAATAATTTGTTCAATAAGCATTGGCATTTTTCCTGGCTAATTTTTTTTAGAAGTATTTTAATTGTCGCTTAAAAACTGGCGAGATGGATTATTTGAAGTTGGTACAATAGACGATTATTACTGATGTTATCGCGTTACGTTCATGAAAAGGTTCGATGATAGCCTGTGGCTGCAACATTCAGGACAAAAACCTTAAATTTTTCCAGGCTTATATATTTAAATTGGTTGGCTAAAACTGAAATTGAGGGGGACGTGGCGCATAATCGTCAATATCAATTAGTATTATTATTTATTTTAATTATATAACTTTTGTACGCGGGTACTGTAGTACGCAAAAATGCCAAAAGAAACTGAAAATGAAGAAACAATACGCTTTGTTGTCATTATTTTTATCATTGGTGGCATTTCAGTTGAAGGAGGCGGCCCCTTTCCATGGCTACGCTTACGGCCGATTCCCTCTTGCCTCTGCCATTATATCATGGTTATGTTGCGAAGACGTGTTAATGCTTAGCTTCGGTCTAAACTTGGGGTAAAATCGTGAGCTTTCGAGCGTATTATTAATTAAATCAAATCAAACCTTTTATAATTTCATTACCATACTCGATATATTACGCCGACGCGTACTGTGTTTAACAAGTTGGCGGGGCCCATCTTCGAGTCATTGCGCCTGCAGACAACACAGCTTCTTCCGAAGAAATGTCGCAGCGGTGGCGAGCTGTGGGCAACACTGTGTAAGAATAAACAAGTCAGAGATTTGAACTTTAAACTTCCCGCTCCAGAGATGAACGCGTTACCGCTCGACCAACTGGCCGGTCGAGCGTTTCTTTATAGTTTATTTAAATTTTAACCTGCGCTTAAACGGTAAAATATTAGAAGGGGGACGCTCACCGGAATGTAAAGGTTTTAAAAGCGGAAAAACAAAACTTCTCATGCCAAATCTAAGTGGAAACCAAAAAAAGGATTACACGTCCACGATTTAACAATAACTATAGTCCAAACTTTTAGTAAGATTCAAGTAAGGTAAAAAAAAGCTTCCTTTTTGTGACCAGGACTCTTTTTTTATGAGGAGACTCTAAATTTTGATGAGGGGACGTAAATTCTGATTGAGGGTGCAACTTAACGCATTGACGATGGACGTTTTATGAGCAGAATTAAATAATATGAACGGTTGACAACTATGTACTGTACAGTACCTAGGTTGCTGGCTCGCTGCGTCCGTACCCCTCCCCCCTAAAAATATAAAAAGTATCGGAAGCAAATTTGGGTCAGTACAGTACCGGTACGTACTAATTTTTCTGTCTGTACTTGTTTTTCATGATGTGAAAACGACAGATATAATTTACCGGTATAATTTTCTATCATTGCTTTTGTGGTGACTGTAAATTTTCCAGTTCAAATAATTTTCAATAAGTACAGTAGTCTGTTAAGTCAATTTACTAACACGTCTGTCTCCCAGTTTAGGCATTTTGGGAAAACTTTTTAATTTTTGGTTCAAGTTTTCTCCCTTCAGCAAAATCCTGTTTACATGCCAACTCAGGCCCCGGCTTTTGATTCTCGATTCTACGGTAATCTTGTCCCATTAGAAGTTCCTCTTTTCGAAAATTTCTGATGACGTCATTGCATGTGATTTGCAGTTTGGGCCCTCCCGATCAAAAATCCTGGCAACGCCTATAACTCCTGAAACTGGTTATTTTCATGACAAAACAAAATTCTCCAAGGCAAATCTTTGAGTGAATTCTTATTTAATGCTAAAAATATTACAGTATACATTATTTACCTTGCTTCCCCCGCCTAGGCCAAGTCACTTACAAAATTTAACCCCTACGTACAAAATTTTAAACGTGTTTAGAAGTTGACCTGTAAGTAAAAGGAGGACTGAACAATTTAATTTTTCAATAATAATTGGTTTTTAAATCTTAAAAATTTAGTTGTTTCAAATGGCTCTAACAACGGGCAAAATGTGATCCAAATGGCATTAAAATCGCTATTTTTTCCAAAAAATTGCAAAAAATCGCCCAGCGGCTGGGCCTTCGCCCCCAGATCCCCGTATGTGGTACGTTTGAGTTACACTAGTTTGCTCATCGCGTCTACCAATTTAGACATTTTCAGAAAGCTTTTTAATTTTTGGTTCAAGTCCTCCCCCTTTAACAAAATCCAGGTTACGAGCCAAATCAGACCCCGGCTTCTGATCCTCCATTCTACGGTATCTTTGTCCCATAAAAAGTTCAGTCCGTCTTTTCAAAAATTTCTGATTACGTTACGTCATTGCATGTGATATGCGGCTTGGCCCCCTACCCCAATCAAAAATCCTGGCTTCGCTATGATTGCCAGGGCTCAACAGGTGTGTCTTTGGGCTCGCCCTGTTTACGTTAAGTTATTGTGAACTTTGTGTTGTTTCTTGAATTAACGAACCGATAGTTTAAATTGTTTGTTTTTCTTATTATGCGAGAGTAATTGATAAATGATTAAGTGAGCTTTGCTCTTTCGCTACACGCAGTCACGCACGATGTGGGACTTTGGTGCGCTCTTTAAATAGCTTATACTGTACGATATGTTGCCGCTAATATTGTGCACTTCAATTTCTGATGCTGAAAAGAACAATTTATCCATCTATGTCTATCTATCTTCAGGCGAGCTTATAAGAACTGAGCTCGGGGCCCCTGGCACGGCGCCAAAATGTCATGGTAAATCCGGCCCTGCCTTTTAGCTTTTCTTCTGCAGGTTCAAACAACATCCTAACAGGCGCTCTTGTGATTAAACCGCTGATTGATTAAGTTAAAGTCCTTTAAGAGAAGTTAGCTACGCCATCATTAAATCAACTGCAGAATAAGCGAGCAAACACATTAAACAGATAGTTTGAATTTTGAAAATGTATTGTGGAAATTCTACAGTGTGACAAAATCACAAATATTAATTGCTTTAGCTGCTTACAAGTATAGAATATGCTGCATTGTGCCTTAGCATCTAACATAATAAAATTCAATCTAGAAAACGCAATAGTTAAACAAAATAAAGCAATAAAAAGAACATAAATACATTATCATACAACGTAGAACTCATATGATGTGCTCTTTAATCATAATAGCGTACTTTTTGATATTGTACTTATAGGTTAAAAATTGAAAGTTGAATTTTTGACCAGTTTTGGCCAAGCATTATTGAGCTTTCTACTGGCTACGGAATCTTGTGCATGTATCTGCAAAGTAATCTCTGTCGAATAATCAGGGGCATAACGAAATTGCGAATAGCAAACTTATTAACATTCAATAAGTTATTCTTTTTCAACATATTTTCAGAAGGTTATGTCTTGAATTTCTAGCACCTCAATGAAAAAAGCTAACATCTTAGCCTAAAGAAAAACTGTTGTGACTTTATGGTAGCTGCAGTAAAAAGTCACCTTGATTTTATGCCAATTTTTTATAAAACGCTTTCTAAAAACGATTTTACCTTTTTCTTGTTCACCTTCATCTCGCAGGCAAATATTTGAGTCATTTAATCGCTTCAGAATTGAGATAAAAAGTCCAAAAAATGCACCGCGATTAAATGTTAGTTTTCTCACTATATTTTTTGGTACCTGGACTAAAACGATTCAAAAAAGAGAATGTCAAAAGGCACAAAAGGGTAGACAAAAGTCTGGCAAACGAATATTGTGTGCAACGCTTGTGCAGGCTAGCAAAGTGTTTTTGAACTGCATTGTTCACTTGAAGCTGAAAAATGCAAGTTATTGAAATTGAAATAACACGCATTCTAAAATATAAACTTTTTTAGAAAATAAACCTGTATTGCGACGGCGAACTTCGATCCAAGTCTGACTTTACAGTAAGCAAAAATTTAATTTGCTTTACAACTCTGAAAGTCGAACTTAAGTTTCCAAGCCCGACTTCAGCTTTCAAAAGCTGCGTGAAATTATTTTTTGAAGTTTACCGATCAGTGATCAAATAGCAGCTGAAACGGTAGATTAGGGTTCGGGTCTGCTGCTTGAAACGCTAGACATGTGTTCGATTCCCTGTCAGTATTTACATCTCCCCTGCTTGATATTCAGCAAAAAGCAGTGTGAAGCTGCCATCGAGCGTATAGTGGAAAGATGGACTCGTAGCAGCTTGCCTTCAAGAATGGAGGTCTTTTTGCTGTCTTTTGGGCTTTGGCCAATGCAGCAAACAACGATGCAATAATTATTGCAATATTCCAGTTTAAGAACAGTATAATTCCAGCTAAATCGGATTTGAGTTCTAAATCGTTTTCATAGATAATAGGAGCCAAAAGTAAATTCAAACCTTTCTTACGGGTTGCTAGGTCAGTAAGGGTACTTAACATTTTCTTCAGTTTTTTTGAGTTGTGCATTGTAAATTTTTATAACATGAACAACGTCCTTTTCAGGAAAAAAACAAAGCGTTTTTGGCAATCTCTTGATTGTTATTGGTCTTTACGAAATTTCAAAAACTGTATGATGAAACGATGACTCGAATGTTAAGCTTTCTGTTATCTCGCATTTCTCGGCGCCTATTGTAAGTGCTCATTTCCACCTCGACTGTGTGAGTGGCTGGTCCAGTCAGTGCCTGGTTTAGCACCAAATATGCAAGGGGTTGATACATAGAAGGCTGTCGGAGTCTAAATAAGACTTGGTCTCCACTAACAATGTTGAAGTTATACATTTGCTTTCGTCTACGTGCCGGAAAATTGATCCGAAAAAGATCCGTTTCAGCATCCAATCGGCTAGTAATGTCAACATAGTGGCTTGAAACACTAAGTGGTAATCCGCGGCAAAACTGAAAAGAACTGTCGTCCTGGGCAAATCGAGTGCATCTTTTTCGACGGCAAATATTTGTTGTAACCTGCCGGTAACCGAATTCGTCGGTAATCATCAGTTTTCGATAATATCTCGCATTCGAGCAAGTAATTGGTTCAATGCACTGATAGTCTCCATGAGTGTTAACACAAGTCCGATTTTCTCCGCAAATTTCTGATCCTTCTCCATCACATTCGTTAATGTCATTGCAAGCAAAATCCACCCGATTATATCTGCATCAGCAATAAGTGCATTGATTAAAAACAAAACTCGCATCTTTCCACTAATCTCCAATTTTTTTTTACTTTTATTTTAGTTGTTAGTTTGACTATAGAAAACAAGATTTTTTTGAGGAGCGGTAACGCGTTCGTCTGTGGAGAGGGAGATCTGAGGTTCAAATCGCGGGCCTGACAAATCGGACGTAGTGTCAGCAACGGCTCGCTACTGCTGCAACATTTCTTCGAAAGAAGCTGTGCTGCCTGGGCGCAGTGACATGGAGTTGTGCCTTCAAACTAGTTACACGCTTAGGCGCAATAGAGCCAGTGTAATGAAAGATTTGATTTGATTAGTAAAACTAAGAGCTGAAATAAAGGTTTTGGTTAAGCTTTCACATTTGAAACTAAAAGAAAATAAAATTCTCCTCACTCGAGCCGAAAAAACATCCTAACCTGCTAATGGGCAACTGTTACAGCTATTGTGATTTAGAGCACTAACAATACTTGGCGGCCCGAAAATTACTCGAAGCGTCCTCCCCTCCTAGAAAGAACAAGAAATACTGTTGTTTCTTACCCTTGAGGACATTGACATATGAATGAGCCCGGTCTGTTTTCGCATCTCCATTGGCATTTGCTGCCTTCGCCCAAACGGCATTCCTGATTGTCGACGCATAGTCCTGGCAATGTGGGATTGTTAGCCAAATTTGTTTTTAGGATTTGAGAAAATTTTAGAAAATGTAGTTTTCCAAGCTTGTATGAATAATATACTCGTGTTGGTACAATATATTTTACAAAATTTTACTATTTAAATAAGGCTTTACTGTTTTTAATAATAATAATAAATGAAGAAGTTGGTTTAAACGCTTAGTGCTTTTGTACCGTGCAATCAAATTAAACTTGACAAAAGACTTGCAAATAGAAGCAAAAAGTGCACTTAGAATCGATGAGGTTAGACCAGCGGTTTTCAACCTTCATGTTCAGCGGGCCAATTTTAATCGGGGTCGGCGGTCGCGGGTTCCGAGCAAATACTTAATTACAAAAAAAAAAAAAAAAAATCACACAAAAGCAAAAATAAGAAACGTTTTATTCTTTCCATTTTCAACATTTCAATGCGAGCCCTGGGGCTGCACTCTCTTCACGAAATCTTCTGATCTTGGTTGCAAGTCGGTAACAGCTAATTTCATCGATGTCTCTAGTTGTGCATGTGTAAGTCTAGTTCGGTATTTCGATTTCACGAATTTCATTAGAGAGAAAGCTTGTTCGCACCGATACGTCGTTCCAAAGCGAGAGATGAAATTCGCAATGAATGATCGTAACTCTGGAAAGGTAGTGGCTGGTACGGCCTTCCAAAAGTCTATCAACTTCTGCCCTGTGACCATCACCGGTAACTTCTCGTAGCGTGCTTTGAGCGCCGCTGAATTTTAAAGATCCATTAGTTCTTGAAATCCCAAATCCATTTTGCCAGGATTAACTGCAAGCGGATTGATGAATAGTAGATTTTCGTGTTTTGCTTTTTCTGAGTCTAGTTCTTTAAACCTGTGCTCAAAGTTTTCAAGCAACTCAAGCTTGTCAACGTAAAAAGCTTCATCCAGTTGTTACCCGGTTCTGCCACTTTATCTTCCAATGCTGAGAAATTGTCGAAGCATCTCTCTCTTAATTGATGACGAAATAACTGTAGCTTCCGTCGAAATGAATTCACTTGATCATTGGGGTGACTTACGAGTTGTTGCTTTCCTTGCATGCGTTTTTTCAGCGTGTTTAGCTGTCCTGAGATGTCAATCAAGAAAGCTAGATCGTTCAGCCATGACCGGTCTTCTAGCTTTTGTGGTTCTTCCAGCAACATCTTCTTCTCATTTTAGAAATTATACACATGGTCCTTGACGGCGAGGAATCGGGCTAGTACTTTCCCCCGCAAAAGCCAACTCACTTCTGTAAGAAGAAGAAGTTCCCCGTTTTGTTTATCTACCCCGAACAGCAATTGTCGAAATTCTCTTCTTTTCAAAGCTGGTGCTCGTATATCATTCACACATTTCACGACCAAGGGCATGACGTTTTTTATGTGTAATGACTTCCCACAGAGTGATTCGTGATGAATTATGCAGGAATACTTCAGTAGTGTTCTTCCTGCAAACTGTTCTAACTTAGCGCTGAATTCAACGTTACATCCCGTCATAATTGGAGCTCCGTCAGTACAAACACTGGTCAACTTGTCCCACTGACAGTTCATTTTTTCGGCACATTTTTTGAACGCACTAAAAATATCAACTTTTCGGAAAGGGCTTTCGGGGCGCAAAAATGTGCCTCACGGGCCACGGGTTGGGAACCCCTGGGTTAGACAGACGCAGAGTGTTTGGTTTATACGCGCGAATAAAAAAGAACTTACCTTGCTTTAAAGCTGAATAGTTCGACTACACAATTTATTTGTTTATGATGTTTTTGAGAAGTCTTTTGCTGAGGCGGACTCAGCATTCTTGCTATGGTTTTAAAAACGCCCCCTTTGAATTAAAGACGAGTGTTTGTTAGTTCACATCATTCATGAGTTTAATTTTCGCTTTCGACAATAAACCGTCTAACGGGTTTGTTCTAGATTCCCAAGCGGATTTATGATGGTTTGTTTTGTCATGATTTGTTTGAACACTTTGTTGACAAAGATCTGAACTAGCAAGATTTTTGTAAAAAATTTTAAGCGCTGTCATTTCGCAATTTTTGCTATAGGCAAAAGCCATAAGCTTTATTTTGTACTGTAGGAGCGCTTTTGTGAATTAAGAAATAATTAATGAACATTAAGCTGTTTTTTTAAAACCATACGACTTTTTTGTGATTCAATCTCCAGATCTTTTACATTACTTTGCACTTTCGACTAAACGCCTAAAAAATTAGCCAATATTATAGTTAAAATCCTGCAATTTGTTCAATATGAAGATTTTTGTGTTAAAAAAATGCAGTAATGAATAATTAAATAATCGAAAACAGGTTGTATTTTGATTACATCAGCATCTGGTTGATAAACAATGAATGCACAAATAGAAACTAACCGTCAAAAAAAGTAAACCCCTTGTGGCAGCGACAGCTGAAGCTTCCTTGATTATTGATGCATTCCGAATTGGCTGGACACTGGTCCAAATCGCATTCATTAACATCGACACAATATCTTCCATGTTTGGCAAAACCTTCTTCGCACTCGCATCGGTAACCACCAATTGTATTTTTGCACGTTTCTCCCAAACCTGAAAAACAGTTGATCTTCTAAAAGTCTTTGATTCTGTATCACTCCGCCTAACATATACCAACCATCAGGACTTAAACTGTAAAATTTTGCGTGGGGGATGCTTTTGCAGCCTTGATCAAACGCATTCGGAATGTGAAAGCACGTCAGTGGAAATTATGTAATTCGGCCCCCGAAATCGAGTGAAGACCAAAAAAAAAAGATCTTCACCGCAATTCGGGACTATAATCGGCCAAAATTTGAGGAATTAATTTGTGCTGACAGGCCCTTTTTCGTCTGATCATTCAGCACTCAACTCTCGATGGAAGAACGCTAACTCTCCATGGGGGTACGTGTCCCCCTACAATTTAAGTACTGCCAACCATACGCAAAAACAAGTATCACCAACTGTAAAAAAGATATATTAGTTTGAATAAGAGAAACATCAATGCTTTTAATTAAATCTTCTATTCGCTATTTTCTGAAGCCAGGAAGCTTTAAAACCATTACGTTTTACTAAAACAATGGTATTTGCTTCCTTGTATACAATATTTGCTGTTGTTTTTGTAGTTTTAGCGCATATTTATCCTGTCACCGGACAGTGTCAGACGCTAAATATTGGACGATCCGCACACTTTTCATTGCAATGATTACTTCGTAGCTGGAGGAATCCGCACCTGCTTAGGAGTTTCCAGAGATTCAATGTTCCTGTGGATTTCTTCGAATCCTTTTCCACCGAATTTGCTGCTTGTTCGAAGCCACCAAGCAGCAAAGGCGTAGCCAAAGGGTTCCCCACCCAATTGAAAAGTCACCAATGACAAAATTGCGACAAAAAAGCCTATTGTTTCTTTAGTTTCAGTTTCTTTTAGCATTTTTCGCCAACAACAGTAATCAACAACAATATTGACAACCAGGGCCCCCCCTCAATTCAATTTTTGCCAACCAATTTAAATGTATAAACCCGGAGAAATTGAGAGTTTTTGTCCTGAAAATAGCTATTTCAGGCCTTCATTTAACCTTTTTATGAACGTAATGCAATAACTAGGACCGGATTTACCATAATATGGCACAGTACCAGCTAGGAGCCTCGCGCTCAGATGGTAAGACTTTTTTTAGTCTTCACCTATTTTTGGCAGAAAGATGTTGCGAAAATCTCCGAAGTGCCAAGGGCCCCGCGCAATGTAAATCCGGCTCGGCAATAACATGGTTAGTAGGCGCAACCATCTATTGTACTATTTTTAAATAACAATCCACCTCCACCTTGAGAGTTTTTAGGCAACAAAATACTTTAGAAAAAAAAATTAGTTAGGGGAAATGCTCATTGAACAAAATTTTGAATTTGAATTGAGGAGGCCTGGGCCCCCCTGGTCGTAGGCCTACATATACTCCTACAACTGGTTATTTTATGACAAAACAAAAATCTCTAACGAAAATCTTGGATTGGATTATAGTTTACTGCTAAAATATTGCAGAAGGCAATGTACCTTGCTTTTCCCTACCTGGGCCAAATCACTTACAAAATTTTACCCCAAAATGCAAGATTTTAAACGTGTTTTGGACTTAAATTGTAAATAAAAGGAGGATTGAACAATTCGATTTTTTCAATTGGCATTCAAATGTTAAACATCTAGGAGTTTCAAATGGCTTTAAACACTTGCGAATTATGATCCAATGGCATTAAAATAGCTAGTTTTCCCAAAAAGTTGCCTAACAACGGGGGCTTTGCCCCAGATCCCCATAGCTTCCGGCGGCTGGGGACTCCGCCCCCAGATTCCAGTCTGTGATATACGTTTGAATTACACTATTTTGCTCAATACGTCTCCCAATTTACACTTTATACTTTCGGTTTAAGCCCTCTCCCTGCAGCAAAATCCTTGTTATATGCCAAACACAGGCCACTGCTTCTGATCATCCAATCTACAATATCTTTGTCCCACAAAAAGTTTCTCTTTCAAAAACTTCTAATGACGTCCTTGCATGTGATTTGTGGTTTGCCCCCCTCCCAATCAAAAATCCTGGCTACAACAACGTAATCAGGGTGCGGTTTGAACCCAGATTATGCGATCAGGATCGTCGTAAAAACGACGACTTTATCCTTTCAGCCACGCTGCCAATTATATCTTCATGTGATGTTACTGCTACTCTGAAAGTATTTTACAAAAGTTGAAAACTACAGTAATTAAATGAACTGGTGGATTATGAAAGCTGAATTTTTTTAAGTATAAGTTCAAAACAAATATGACGTAATACTATAGACGTAGAGGTGCATTATTATTAATAGTGACTACTGTATAGTTTGAAATGTATTTGCTGTGACCTGTGACATATTCTAACAGTACTTGACTTATCAGTATTGAAACGATGTTGCGGTCAAGCATTGCAAAAATGCTGGATAATAATCGACGTAAATGCAACTATTACCAAAATAAACTTTTCGGTGCAAGCTGTAAAAATTCGTGACCTTGCAAATTAATCCTACAAGCGCCCAATGTTGTAGCAAAAAGTTCTATTGATTGTGAGATACTCTATAACATAAGAAAAGTTTTAGGCTCAATTATGTAACCAAGGAATCAAATCGATTTAGACTAGGTCGATTTCTAATGTCAAAAATAATTGTGATTAGCTATCTTTGGTTCATTTGCTTCAATGCATTGCAACAAAACCGAACAAAAATAGCTGTCGGCAGGGTGTTTTTCATGGTCTAGCGATTGTTTTGAAATAGCTAGATTGACAAATTGTGCTGGCAAGGTTTGCTGTTTCAACAAAACCATACAATTTCATGCAGTCTACGATCTATGATAACAATTTTAATCTCGTTTGATACGCTTTATATTGTCAGAAATAATTGTGATATGCCTATTAATAATATTAAGATAAATTTTCAGCAGCAGAGCTAGCATTTTTGTATGCGTATCGCCTACAACAGACTCTCAATTAAATTGCTTAATATAGGTTATGTTTTAAAGGGGATGAAATATCCTGTCAATTCCGGTACTTTCAACAACTATAAAATCGAATTACAATTTTTGAAATTTTTTGTTCTCATTTTAGGGCTGCAGTTGCAAAGGCATTTAAATATACGATGAGACATCCCCCCATAAAAGTTTTTTGGTAACACTGAATCTGTTCTCTCAGCCTGACCTTTCAGGAAAAAAGAGAGACTGAATAATAATTACCCTTCCAGTACCATCACACGACCAACCTAACCTTCGTACACCGCACCCTTTTCTGGAAATTTAGGTTTGAAGAACAAACTCAGAGATTTCAAAAACTTTTTAGGGGAATATCTCATTGTATTTGTAGAATGTCTTTGCAACCGCAGGCCCAAAAATGAGAACAAAAATTTTGAAAGATTATATTACGATTTCAGTTTATAGTACACTATCGAAATTGATTGGATGCTTCTACCCTTTTAAAGGCCACCTAATGTCTGCAAACCAATGCACTTAAAATGCAATAAAAAAGTATCACTAATCGAATGCTGAAAACCTGATTTAGATGCACGTTCTCAGTTTCAAGCTTTCGCGTTTTTAAAAAGTGACATGACGTCATTAGACCCAGGAGTTTGGTGCCTTCGACTAATTTATCTTTGCAGAGGATAGGCGATTTTGGAAAGGCACGTGATAACAGCTTGCTAGTCAAAAAGTGTTTTGCAAAAAAAGGCGTAATTAGCTCAAAGTAAAGTCGAATGCACCAAACTCCTGGGTCTAATGACGTCATGTCACTTTTTAAAAACGCGAAAGCTTGAAACTGAGAACGTGCATCTAAACCAGGTTTTCAGCATTCGATTAGTAATACTTTTTTATTGCATTTTAAGTGCATTGGTTTGCAGACATTAGGTGGCCTTTAATTCAAAACTGCTCCATGGTGAGATCTAGAAATTTCGTTTTCGGAATTCAAAATTATTCATATTCAGCATATTACATTATGGAGTTCTAAAAGAAAAATTATGGTTCACAAATTTTTGAGCGAGTTTAAGATAAAAATTGTAAATTCTACAAAAACTTGTTAATTTTGATATTTTTCTGTTTTAAAGTTTTTTGACATTACAGTATAGCTTTTTGAAACAAAACATCAATCAGCAGCAACACTGAATAATACTTTCAAGGCAAAAATGCTAATGTAATGCAGTTTGGTATTGGTATGAATCAATAAATTCCGAAAATTCGGTAATGAATTCATATTAAAATCTGTGAATAATGACTCTCAGCTTGAAAGGAATTGTTTCCGTTTTCCACTTCAAAAAACAAACAGTTATTGCATTTTTCGGTACCCTAGGTTTATCAAAACACTAACCTACTGACAGCAACTAATATTTGATGTGTAATTTCGTGACTACCATCAATTCTCAAATTCGCGCAATATGTTGTTGAAACAACAGGTTGATAAACAAACTATTCACCGATTTTTTTGATCTTAGTAAATCGATTAGTTTTACGCTTTTGGGCGTTCTAGTCACATAATAACTACAAAAGCTACAATATCAAGCAATTACATCAGAGCAGTGTTATTTTTAGCAATGCTGTCATCGATTCTTACTTTGGCACATTCCTTGTTTGCATTCATCCGTATCCTCACATTTTCCTTGCCCATTGTCAGTGTAGCCCTGTCTGCAAATGCATCTGTAGCTTCCCCGAGAATTGATGCAATATTGATTGTTATCACAAGGACGTCGAATGCATTCGTTTATGTCTCGGCAAAAGCGGCCGATCTGTAACAAAAATGGCAAGCTAATTAGTGGGTTCCCTATAGGGATCAAACCACTCCGGTTTCAATCAATGCAAACAATAATCCGTAATTGAATTCTGATACAAAGCGAACTAAGTATTTGACACGCGAGCTGTTGCTTTTATCGCATCGCTGGACTTGATTCTCCTCAAAAATGCTTTGATGATCAATTGCTTGTTAAACATCAAGTTTAAAGAGATACTGCTCGAGATTGGTTTTTTTGAAGAAATGAGAACAACAGAGGTGCTGCAAACCTTGTTCCACTGTTCCCTTCATTCGTGAAAATAGATTTATTCCGTTTGACTTTGCACCATTGGCAACCATGCGTTTCGAAATTTTGTGGCATCAGAAAAGGATGACTTTGGAAAATTCTTGCAGAATATCGAACATCGCGTTGCTTGTTTAGCAAAAAATTCTGTATAGTGGCAATTTCTTGCCAGAACATGAGAATTTCTTGCAGAATAAGCTACGTGATGTATCGAACATCGCGGTCCTTATTCTGTGCGAAATTTTGCAAAGTCATCCTTTTCTGATGTCACGAAAGTTTAAAACGCAGGGTTGCCAATGGTACGGATTCAAACGGATTAGATATATTTTCGCGTCTAAGCGAAATAACTTATTTAATAAAACCGATCTTTGAGCAGTATCTTTCTAACTTATATCAAAATTACTTTTGTAGTGCCAGTAGAACAAATGCAGGTAAAAGATCCTTCTGTATTGATGCATTCTTGACCGTTTCCACAAAATCCCATTGCACATTCGTCTCTGTCGATGCAGCTCCCTAAAAATATAGGCTAGGCTACAAGATAAAATCGCCTATTGTTTAACTTTAAACTGATTTTTCATATTTTTAGTTAATAAACCAATAATTGAATGAAACTATCCAGTCAAAAGATAATAGTCAATGGCATCGAGACGCATTAGTTTGAACAAGTTGTAAGTACTGTACAGCAGTACTTAAATTGTAGTGCGTCCCCCCAACAAACAGCAGACGCTTCCCCCCATCGAGAAGTAGCGTCCCCCCATCGAGATTTAGCATCTCTCCATCGAGATTTAGGTGTCTCCCATCAAGATTTGAGCGCTGGATGATCAGACGAAAAAGAGTGATCCAGCATGAATAAATCCTAGAAATTCCGGCCGAACATAGTAAGTACCAAATAGCGGTGGAAAATTGATTTCGAGGGAAAAACATTTCGATCAGTCGGCAGAGACCTTTTTTTTTCTTCATCTAATTTTAGGGAAAAAATAATTTTCGGCGAGGATCTTTTTTTTTTTTTTTTTGGTCTTCATTCAATTTCGGCGACGGAATTACGTAACCTTCACCAACGTACGTTCGCATGCCAAATGCGTTTGGTCAAGGCTGCAAAAGCGTCTCCCCATGCAAAATTTTACATTTTAACTACTGCTGTACAGTAATATTGTATGGCAGTGGTCGGCAAACTTGACGAAACGTTTTACCGGTGGCGGATTCGAAGCATCATACCTTGCAATTTTCGAACGCCAAAGTATTCATGTATGGAATAGGTTTCTCTCTTTCTTTCTGAGTTTTATTTTGAATGCCAAGTTGCAACATTGACACCAAAAACGGAGGCGCAAGAAAAACGCAAACTCACATTTTATAACATGACAAAATCATCACAATAAAATACTTATTTGCAATAGAAAGAGACCGCCATGCTCACACCACACGGCTTTATCAAACAGGCAAAACAACAAAGAAAAACGATTATTCTGTACACAGTTTAAACTCAAAAAAAAGTTATATTCAGAATTAGTTTGAAATTATGCAAGAATGAAACAAGCATGTGCAGTAATAAGAATCAGAATAGTCGAGTATTTGCCACAATTTGAATTTGAACTAGAACTCAGTAATACAAATTTGATGCAAAAATTGGTTGCCAACAGACCAAAGATCATAAATGCTGTCAGCTGTCAATTAAATTTTTGATAATGTGATATAAACGAAAAGAAATAGCTCTTCATAATAAAGTTTTTAATTAAGCAACATTTGAAGATAGAAGTGTTTTGATCTATCTGAATGACTGATTTACCCCTGTTGTATGGGGCAGATTTAACACGTTGCAATTTCTCAAATCTTGACGTGATAATGAGATAGGCAATTTCATTGCGTAGTCCAGCCAGCAGAATTCATGCATTGATTGAAAGTTGTGTTTTTTCGTCAATAAACATGTAATAGGAGTGAACGAATCAAAAACATATTTTTTTTGCTGGTTTTAAGTAGGCGAATAATGTAATTAAGAAAGGGCCGTCTGATAGTTGTAAAAGTACTGAGCAGTTACTACAGTTAAATCAAATGAAAATCTCTCGTTATACTCGCTGTATTACGCCGAAGCGTGTCGCGAGTTTGTGGGGCTCACCTACGCATCGTTGCACCCGGTTAACAAAGCTTCTTTCGAAAAAATGTCGCAGCGGCTGCGAGCCGTAGACAACCTGTGTTCGATTTGACCGGCTCCAGATTTGAACTTTTCACCTCCTGCGTTACCGCTCGACCAACTTGCCGGTCACTGCAATTACATGGATCATCTAATTCTAAAAGTTCTATTTCGTAAGATACCTGCTGTGTTGTCCAATTCGTAGCCTGCTGTACATGTACATAAATAACTTCCGTAGACATTTCTACAAACTTGATCGCGCTCACACGGCGCTTGTTCTATGCACTCATCGATGTCGATACACCCTCGGTTTTCCTGATATCTGTAAATTTTCAACACTAAATTTTTCGGATTAGGGCTTAAATTTTTGGATTAGTTTACGACTCTAAACCGAAATAGCAGTGCTTGTAACTTTGGAATTTACTTGACAATATTAATCTGCAACAATAGTCACATTACACGAGTATAATCACTAAAATCATCAAATCAAATCTTCGTTATACTCTTTGTATTTCCCGAAACGAGTAACGAATTGGCGGGGCCTATCTCCGCATAATTGCGACTGCGGACAACACAGCTCCTTTCCAAGAAATGCTGCAGTGGGGGGGGGGGGGAGTCGTTGGCAACACTATGTTCATTATGACCACCTGAGATTTGAACCTCCCGCTCCAAGGACAAAGGCGTTACCTAAAAATGGTAAATAATTTAATGCCAAATGTTTTGCATCACGCTGAATTCACATTGTTTTTATCACATCAGTCTTCTTTCTAAATATACGTATAATACGTCAACGGGTCAACTAGCTGCTTCGACGCACATCAACTACACAAACAATAACAAAAACGACAATTAGTAAATAGAGTCATTATACAAACCTGAAACCGACCTCACAAGCAAGTGATGGCCTCTCAATTGACACTGAATCTTGGGCTTTTGTTGTACAGGTTACAAAGAAGACGAGAAAACCGTACTGCCTAAGATGCATAATTGTTGGTTGTGTTTCCTGTTTAATTTTATTTGTAACAGAAAGCAACCTTATTTCACCAAGCAATGTATATTTTAATTATTGGTCTTTAAGCAATAGACCTGATGCTACTACTACCGCTACATAACAATCACGAAGCAACTCTGCAATGAAATTATGCAAATGTGTGGATTATAAAAGTTAAACCAACCTATACCGGTACTGCTACATAAAAACTACAATTTTTTTATTCGAGCAATTTTGTAAGAACACGAGTCTAATTTTTGCTCAAATTTTGATAATAAAGTAAAAACAATGTCAGCCTCGGCATAGAAATATAATAAAAACACGGGCTAAATAAAAAAATCAATTTCTGTTACACAGTATCATAATGATATAACCAGGTTTTAGCCAGTGGTCTGTTTTGCTTTGCTCTTGTAGCTTTGGCAATCGGTAAAAATTGCTCTTTTTTGCACTTTTCAGTTTCAGAAATTTTTTTATTAGTTAAAACGTTTGTTAAGATTAAATTTTATTAGTTCGTATATAAAAAATTGCACAGTATTGCGTGTAACATCAAGCGATTAGCCACCATCACGTCAATTCATCAAACAAGTTCAATTCGCGAAAACTGTGAAAAATATTAATTATTCGTTTTTAAATTTGATGTTTCAATCCCCTTAAATGGAAAGATTTACATAAATTTGAGAATTTAGTGCTTCTTACCAACATTGAACTGCAGCTTTGACAAACTGTAAATAATAGTCTTCAAAAACTTGAATAAAAAGATGAAGCCGCTAATGAATATTTTTCATTTCATTTCCTTTCTACATTAGCTTAATTTTTTTTCGGCAAAATTGCGGTAATCTCTGTATGTAAAATTAAACATGTCGGAAGGATCCTGCATCGACTTCTTTTTGAAAATGACAATCTATTTGAAAAGTTTTTTGTTAGTGTTTGTCGCGTATTCATTTCATAAACACTATTTCCAATTTCTGCTGTAGCGTAACAGACGTTCAATTGTCCAAATTAGAATGAATAACGTTTAACATGCTTCATGTTGTTCGCAAGACAAGGGCAGAAGCTTAGCTTTCATAATCGGACTTAAATCAAAATTTTTGAACTTACTCAAACAAAGTACTAAGCAGATCTACCGTTGGCTAATGAATTAGTCTGCAGGTCTCAGAGTCTTCTTATGCTGTAATAACTTGATTTTGTTTCTCACTTGCACTTTTTCTTTTATTTGAGCTGCTGGAAATCCGTTTCTTAAAGTTATTAGTATGCAATATGCATGGCCAAGTGAAACATTTTGAATTTTCTTTTCTTTGTTGATTTAACTTTTTTTAATTTTCACTTAGTTTCTTAAGGCAAAAAAGATATGTGGTTCAACCATCACTTGAAACAGGCACCAATTACAAACGTATCCAAATTTTCTCTGCATTACATTAAGTCTTTGAAATTCTTGACATTACTGCATTATTTACGTCAAGATAAATGTAAACATAATCGTTGCCTTCTAGTTATACTCAATACAGCACAGTATAATCTTATAATTGTTTAGTTCGATTTTCTTGTAGTCTATTGCGAATTTACCCAGAAAACTACATTGAAACAAAACTATTCCAAATATTTTATAACGAAGCTGCATTTAAAAACTTTATCAATTGATAAGTGACTATTTCATCGAAATTTTTTCAGTTAAAAATAATAAAACAAAAAATGAGAAAAATTTATCCGCACATTTTTTATTTACGTTTTTAAGGGTTAAAATTAGAGTTTTAGTTAGGTTTAGGTTTGGAGCTGCTTTTAGAGTTAGGATTTGAGTAAAGAATCAATAAAAAATTAGATAAAAATATCCGGTGAAATAACTTAGTTTCTTCCGCGATGTTAAAAGCAAAATTTTTGTAATGGTTTTTGCTCACTTTAACTAAATAAAACTGACGCTGATTCTGCCAGAAAATATTTATGCGTACTACAACCTTTTTCTGTTTTGCACAAAGATTGTTGGTGCAACATCCCATGCTCCAAACCATAAATATCATTTTTCCCAAAAGGCTTGCCAAGAAATTAGCAGATTATCTTTTTAGTACACTTACGCTAATATGCTAGCAGTCATGTGTTTATCTCTATAATTCTTGCCTGAATTGACGTGGCTTTTTTTCCAATTTTAAAAGCTTTTTTCTCTTGGTTGTTATTCATTACTTACCAGTAGCCACTCATAACACAGACCCAAGCCTCTTAAGATACGGGTGTGGTTTCGAGACGAAACTTGTGATATGGTAGCATGTCTCTATCTTCAAATTTATCGGCATAAAATTTGTCTTTACTAAGCAAGTTAATTTCAATGTCATACGAATTCAATATCTCTCAAATTATCGCAAGATAAATGACGAGCAATAGAAATCAATGAAGCTTGACATTTCTTACATACTTTTTGTACCTCCCTTTTTTTAATTACTTTTATTGATTTTCCTAGCTGAAATGAGCAAATGATTTCTGCTATTTGCAACACTGTTACTTCTTTATTTAAAAATTTAAAAAATCCTGTAAATCGTTCGAAAAACAACAGATTTTTCAATAAAAGGCGAAAATAATTAAGAATAAATCTTGCGTGACTCTCCAACGAAGTGCCAATATTGTCAAAATACAAAAAGTAAATAAAGAAATCTATAGCATGAATTCCGTTAATAAACATCACTTTAAAAAAAGTTATGGTCAATTAAATACTGCCGTATTTATTCGTCGCAAATCTTTTTTCACAAAGTGGGAATTTTCAAAATTCTAACCTTAAATTAAAGCTTGACTAACGAATTTTTAGTAAATTCAAGACAGGTTAAAATGGTCCCACACATATTTTCGTTTGAAATTAACTAACGCTTTTAGTGGGTTCCTGGCATTGACCGCCCTGCCCGAAAGAGTTTTTGATCTCATAATTGACCTAACATTAATTTTTAAATGTTTGCTTAAGTACGTCAATTGGCTTTTTTCAGAAAAATAGAAGGCATAACGTCACAAGCTGTTTCAACCTCTGGTTATGAAATAAAAGTGGTAACGGGTTCGTGTTTGGAACGGGAGGTCTGAGTTTCAAATTTCGGGCCGGTCAAAACAGGCACAGTGTATCCAACGGCTCGCCACCGCTGCGACATTTGTTCGAAAGGAGCTATGTTTTTCGGGTGCAATGACGCGGAAATGGGCCGTGCAAACTCGTTACACATTAGAGCGTAATACAGCGAATGCAATGAAAAATTTGATGACTATTGACAGGATTTTTGTCTGACGACCGGAAACTAATCAAGTTAATAACTTTTTTTCTCATTTTCTTTAATGATAAATAGAAGCTGTGATCGCCTCATTAAACAACTGCCTGCTTGGTTGTTTACACCTAGAAATGAACGGTCACATTAAGGCTCCGCTGTTCGCTATGCAGGTAACGAGCACGTGAGCTTGCTGATTGACAACCGAGTAGAGGCATAGCTTTTTTTTAAGTCAGCAAGGGTCGCATGCACCAACATGGATTAACTTTGATCAAAGATGAACAAAAAAAAGGTCTACATCTGGAAATGAAACGATTTTTCTATCCAAATTTAGTTGATGACCAAAAAAAAAAGTCTTCTGCTAAAATTGGGGCGATTTTTTGTCCAAGGAGACAAAAAAAAAGGTCTTCACTTAAAATCGTTACCGTTTTCATGTCCATATTCAGTGGAAGACCAAATAGAGAGAACAAAAAGGTCGTCACCTAAACTTGAAAATGCCCATGGGGGGGGCTATTTTTGATTTCAGTGCAGAAATCAGGCTCAAAAGTGCTAAATCCGAGGTATTTTTCACATTCTGCAAGCCTATGGGGGAGCGCTACAGCCAGTACTTAAATTGTAAAATTTTGCATGGGGGGACGCTTTTGCAGCCATGACCAACTTTACAAAAAGTTTGGAGGAAATGATGTATATCCGTCGCCGAAATTGAATGAAGACCAAAAACAAAAAAAAGGTCTTCGCCGGAAATTCAAGTCATTTTTCCCCGAAATAAAGACCAAAAAAACAAAAAAAAGGTCTTCGCCGCAATTTGCGACCATTTTCCGCAGGAAATTTGTAGAATCTTTTAGTCCAGGCTGGTTATCTTTCCTCTGGTCATCCAGCGCTCAACTCTTGATGGGAGGACGCTTAAATCTCGATGGGGGGACGCGTCCCCCCGCGTCCCCCCTACAATTTAAGTACTGGCTACAGCCCCACTCCCGTTTACGCTACTGGCCATAATTATAAAGTAATTCAAGAATGACTCCTTTGAACTTGCGAATATAGTTTATTTTAATCTAATAAGTTGAGCGATGCAGAAGATAGAAAATAGATGATCCGAGGATCAACGTTGATCGACGTTGGTGCATACCACCACTCGAAAAACAAAACGCTATCCTCTTGAGTTTGGTGGCTAACAGTAAGAAAATTCTGTTACTCAACGACTTTAGTTTAAATGAGAAGTGTTGATGAAGCAGTCTTGCGATACGAAAGCTTTTATTCTGCTTCAATTGCGAGCTTTTATTAGACTCTTTCAAAACTGACTTGTCTGTAAACGAAAAAGACTACAGCTGTCACTGTCTCGGATGACGTAGGAAACAAAATCGGTCTGTCATAGATAGTCAAAGAGACTCAAAATAACTCTAACTGCACAGCATTGCTTATTTATTCGTCCCCAGTTCAACCTCTTGAAACTGATATCTCGTCATTAGCTGCGGCACGAGTCGCTTGTCAGTACAAATTTGTTGCTATTTTGGTCAAAGATCTTTCTTGACTTTTACAAGTGATTAAAGCTTTATGAACTCGGTTTCCGTTCAAGGGTGCCTTTTCTTTCACGCTCTTCCATTCATTAAATATTTTTCTCATGCCTCAAGACTCACAACAATAATCGGTCGAATAACATTCCCATAAGTTGATTACAAACCATTTGACAGCTTTTACCTGATTGCTCTGCATAGACTGGTCCTGAGAGCAATTTTTTTTTTTACAAAGAGACTCGATCAGTTCCAAAAAATATGTTCTGGCCTTTTATGAGGGGAGTGACTGCTTCACCGTAAATTTTTACAGTATGTTAAAGAGAATAAAACGAAAATGAGGAATATACATTTGCAGATTTTTTATTTGCTTTTTAAGGGTTAAGATTGGGTTTCAGTTAGGGTTTGGGGTTAGTTTTAGAGCAACGATTTGAGTCTTGGTTAGATTTGGAACAGAATTAATAAAAAAAGCAAAAAAAATTTTTGTGAAATAATTTTTTCCTTTTATGTGTCCACTGTCTACATACATCAATTGACAATTTTTGACTCGAACGTATGAGGTGAACTACGAAAAATAGTGCTTTGGAAGACATGCAATAAAAAAAATAAAATAGAATTTGAATTACAGTATTAGACTCCTCAATCGTTTTTCGGCCCTGCTTAACTACAACATGATTTGTTTGCCAAATTATTCAACAAGACAGTGAAAAAAAAAAAGAAAAACAAACAACAATATAGAAAAAAACAAACAAACTGTTGCAGTTAACAGGTCTTGCGTTTCCCGATTCAAGCTGCAGCTTAACTCGAAGGGGGCATATTTCATTTTCTTGTGATAAATAAAATAAAACTCCAATAAAAAAATTCTTACGAACTTGATATCAAATCGCCGAATTGAGGGGTCATGCTCCGATTTATTAGAGATATTCCGAAGTCGAGCAGCGAAATTTGGGCAGTTTTGTAGCACAATTGCTTATCATTGTAGTGTATAATATGTGCAATATTTGAACCGACTATAAGTCATTTTGCAGTTGAGAGATAATGTTATTAACGTCATTGAAAAATGATGTCATTCTTGACAAAAAGTGGCTTTGGCCATACTATGATGACGACATTACCCAAAAACTAACTTATCTATACAATTTTAGTAAACGCCAACCTTCATACGTAGTTTGGTACTTGTAAGAACAATTTTGTTTCGCAATAATTATATGTAGGAAGGCGTTTTTGTTCCTCCCCTATCCAAAAACCATTCATGGTAAAGGGTATGCTTTCGACATATAATCGTGTAAAATGGAGTTTGTGATTCTTTTTATTTATTTTTTACACCTTGAACTACCGGCGGTTGGTCGAGCGGTAACACTTTCGTCTTTGGAGTGGGAGGTCTGAGGTTCAAATCTTGAGCCAGTCAAATCGCACACAGTGTTGCCAACGGCTCGCCACCGCTGCGACATTTCGTCGAAAGGAGCCATGTTGCCCGCAGGCGCTATGATGCGGAGATGAGTCCCACCTACTTGTTACATGCTTCAGCGTAACATTTAAACGCAAATGACGACTTAAGAGATTTAAGATGTGACTGAAAAGGTAAACGATTTTTGAAAGTTTTGATGAGTGAGAAAAAATGGGCTTTGACAAAAAACGAGTCTAAAACTTTCTTAATCAAAAAGTTGTATTTCAAAAACACAATACAATTTAAATACTAAATACGAAAACACAATACAAATTAAACTACTCTTACAACAGAAATACTACTATTACAAGTTAGGTAGGATATCCCAATTCCTCGAAAATTAGATTTTAATTGGCAACACTGCTGCTTGAATTTCTTAGACTTTAAAAATTAATAAAATATCTCAGAAACGATATGTCGTAGAAAGTTGAAATTTGGCGTAGATATTGTTTTGAATTATTACTTTTTACCTTTTGCATTGCTGGATGCTTCACTCTATTTTAACATTAATTTTACTCCTTCGAGCCCGAATGACACCGGGATGTTTTATTTTGCCATACTTGATCTCATTTCCATGTGTCATCCACGTCTGTCTAATATCCGTGTCCAAGAAACGCCTCCCAATGCTGTCGACCGGATCGGTTGAACAACGTACCAGCAACACTCCAGCTTGACTTAATAACCTAAGCATCCAATTAAACTTCTACTTATAGCTACGTTGTAGTCTGGCGCTACACAGGATTAATCAGTGCTCATGTTAATTTTTATAGACCAAAACGTTTTGTTTTACTTATGTGTCCTGTTTAGGCCCGCCCATAAGAGCAAATTAGAAACGTGGTAACTGTGAGTAGTTTGAACATTTTTATTGTTGATATTGCCCGTTTAAGGCTGGTTTGGTTTGTATTTTATGTTAAAAGGGGCGAAGCATCCAGCCAATTTCGATGGCAGCAGACTATATCTAAAATCGAGGTAACTTTTTTGAAATTTTTGTTCTCATTTTAGGCCTGCGGTTGCTAAGATATGGAACAAGTACAACAATATATCCCCCAAAAACAAGAATACATCCCCCTAAAAACCTGGCCTTCTGCGGTCAATTTAGAGTTGGAAAGGTTATTTTACCTTAATTTTTGCTTGAACGAGTCACAAATGAGCGAAAATTTTAATGAGGATATTACAGTTGATTTATTATTACATAGTTGTACTGAATGTACACTAGAGTGCGTCAGAGATCTTGGAATGTGTCTAATAAGATGAGCTGCAGAGTGCAGAGCTCAGTAACTGCCGTTCCAAATCCCAGTATTCGCAGCATTTAGACTAAGTATTACAAGTTTTTGTTCTCTCAACCTGAATTTCCAGAAAAAGGGGGGGTTTACCGAAATTGGATTGGTCACGTGATGTTACTGGCAGGGTAAATATTCTTCAGTCTGTCTATTTTTTTAGAATTCGGGCTGAGGGTACAGATTCAAGGTTTTCAAAACCTTTTAGGAGGGATATCTCTTTGCAATTGTTAAATATCTTTGAAACAGCAGCTCCAAATAAGAACAAAAAATTTCAAAAATTATATTTCGATTTTAGCTAATGTATACAACCGGAATTGCTTGAATGCTTCACCACCTTTAAAAATAATTCACAGTTGGAGAAAATTGGTAATACTTAGTCTAAATGCTGCGAATACTGGGATTTGGAACGGCAGTTACTGAGGTCTGGACTCTGCAGCTCATCTTATTAGACACATTCCAAGATCTCTGACGCACTCTAGTGTACATTCAGTACAACTATGTAATAATAAATCAACTGTAATATCCTCCTCAAAATTCTTGCTCATTTACGACTCGTTCAAGCAAAAATTAAGGTAAAATAACCTTTCCAACTCTAAATTGACCGCAGAAGGCCAGGTTTTTTTTCTGAATATATGACTTACACAAGGAAGAAGCTTTTTTTTCATTCCACTTTAAAGTCTTTCATAACAAAATCTGCGAAATCGAAATAAAAACTGCTGGTTCGTTTCTAATTGGAGTTTAACTATAACCAGTGTTGCTATTGTTTTGCTTCGTGATCGAGAGGATAAAAGCATAGTTTTTGTAAAGATGACCCTGATTGCAAAGTCTTGGTTTAATTCGTACCCTGGTCAGTGGTGAGGTTGATTAGTCTTTGAATAAGACGCTTTACAACGATTGTAATTGTAATTACATTTTAATCACCAAGTTGCCTTGGCCAAGAGACAGCAAAGGGATCTTTCGGTCTTCGAGTCAAGCTGCCACCTGCCCACCTGTCTACCACACACGGCGGAGGCTTCACACTGTCCCTTTTAATGCTGAATGTCAAGCAGGAAAGCTATGAATACCAATTTTTATAGTCTTTGGTTTAACCCGACCGGGAATCGATCCCGAGTCTACCGCTTCAGTAGCAGACGCTCTATCCACTCGACCACTGATCGGTTTAGTCTAGAAAGTAGACAATATGCAGACTAGAAATATGTAGACTATATGTAGACTAGAAATATAGAATATGTAGACTATATGTAGACTAGAAATATAGAATATGTAGACTGTATGTAGACTAGAAAGTAGACTATCTCTGCTTCATGGATTCAAACAAGCAGCAAATTCAATTGACAAGAATTTGAAGTAATTCACAGCTATATATAGGATTAGCAGAATTTTCTAAGCAGGTGCGGATTTGTCCTCTGCTTATCCCTTATCGCACAAAAAATTAAAAAATATGCTGATCATACAATATTTGGCGAACGCTGTTTGGTGGCAGAGGATAAATACGCAACAACAATAACAAGACTACTTCCGTTCTTTTTTTGCAGTCACAGACGCATTTGCTTTAACGTAAGAAAAATAATTGTTATAGTTGAAAATCTGTAAACATTGGAAAACATCAATCCGTTGTAACTGGTTATACTCCGTCAGAAAAAGTTTTAACACTTGCAGTGCTAATACTTTCCAGTTGCGCCAGTTGTTATAGTGACGTCCAACGCTCCTGGAGATAGATTACAGATTTCAGAGTTAAAAAACTTAAAGTTAAATACCGTACAGTAGTGAAGCGTGAATCGGTTTAAAAGGTGCAAGTTGGAAGATTTTGGCTATTGAGAAATAGGCTCTTAGATCAACATCTAGTAGAATAAATTACAACGTGTTCTGATCATATTTACGGTACTTTTCGTATTTAAATATAGCATATTGTGAGGCAGATTGAGGAGGTCAGTGTGCATAGTTGCAACTGCGAGATTGTATTGTAGATTTGCAAGTCTGAAGTTCCTCAACATATCAATATGAATTCCGAAGTTGCTTTTTCAAGGTAAATGTTGATTTAAAAAGTCAGGAAAATATGGAATAAAGAATGAAATTTTTTTTTTTTTTTTTTCTGTTCAACAAGCAAAGGTACCATGCAGGTAATTTTTTTTTTTTTTTTAAGTATTTTATCATACCAAATTCAATAATATGAAAAAAAGTTTTAAAAGTATTCAGCATTAATTTGGGCCAAAATTAAGATGAAACATACGAGACCAAAAATTAATACCATAGCATAAAAAATGAAAACAAAGAAAATGGGCAAAAATTAAAAAAATGATATTGATAAGAACAAAAATTTCAAGGATACAATTCCAAATCCAGATCAATAGTATCAATGTGCCATTGGTATTCAAATTTTGGAAGTACACAAACCAGAACAGAAGAAGCAAAGGACTCCAGGGTAATCCACATAACACAGCACTGAGATATAAGTTGTGATTTTCAAAAGAGATTTGTAGTTGTACGTATCCAAAAGTTGCATGTCATATCACATGTTTCAAATATGATTTTGTACAGCATTTTTTTAGTTTACAAGTAATTAGTATATACCGGTATAAACAGTTTAGTAAAAATATATGAAAAAGAAGAAAATTGTTACAGCAGATATTATTGAGTAGATAATATCTGATCAGTCAAATATAAAAAAGGCAAGTTTGAATTAAAAATCAAATTACTTTAAAAAGATGCATCATGGAATAAGCATACACACGTCATATTAAAAATGCTGTAAGTAAAAAAGAAAGACTAAAAAATCAAAGTAAAAATGAATAAATTTGAAGTACTGAAATAGCCTAACCAAGGGTGCTATTTCGTAGGCCTATGGATATGGAGGTGCTTATTTATACGTTCTCACCAATTTGTGTATATTGGTTTAACTTTAGAGAATCAGTTGTTGAAATTACTGGCATAGATTTCCTGCATTTGTGGATTGAACAAACCTGTGCAATGTATGCATTTTTCTATTTATTCTTATCGATCCTGTTCTTGCAAAATTTTTATAGCATCATTTATATAAGCTTAAAGCAGGGGTACCCAGATTGCAGCCCATACAACAATTTTTGCGACCCACGAGTGGTCCCAGGAATTTAAGTTAATTTTGGGATGAATTTGTAATGACCGCAACTGTACAGTATGTTTTTTGGACCTTATCCTAATTTCCAGCATGAATGACACCAATTTCAGGTGAAGACCTTTCTTTTTGGTCTTCATGATCATTTCTACCAAAATGGACATCAGTTTCTGGCAAAGGCCTTTTTTGTGGTCTTTATGATCATTTCTGCCCAAAAAAGAATGTCAGATTCTGTTGAAGAACTTTTTTTTTGTCTTCACCTACGGTACAATAGTTGTTGGTTGTGGCCTACCCCTCCGTGCATTTCAGCCATCGCTCTTCAAAAAGTTTGGATACTCCTTGCTTAAAGCTACTGGTACAGTACATTTACTATAACATTACACTGCTAGTTGATTAGATTAGGATATCTGCTAAGCTGCTAACAAATTAATGCCTTGGCTACATGGATTTTTCAGATTTGTTATAGCTGTAAGAGAGCAAATGTGTTAAATGCCAGAGCAAAAACTGACCATAGATGGGCACATGCTACTTCTAAAGTAGCGCCGCTACCGCTACTTGCCCTAAAAAGTAGCGTCGCTACCGCTACCCGCTTCTCGTCTTCAAAAGTAGCACGCTACCGCTACTTTACCACGAAAGTAGCGGCGCTACCCGCTACTGCTACCCACTAGTTTGAACAACCCGTAAATTCTTTTTGCAGTGACTTATGAGTAATTGAGTATTGATATATGATGGAATAATTAAGAAGATAAATTAGATTATCATCGACTGTCTTGTGAATAGCGTACCTGAAAAACTATACATTTTTTAAAATCAGTATATTTTGGGTTTGGGCTGACTGTTTGTATATTTTTACGTACTGTACGGTATTTTCAACCTCATTTGCTCTTAATCATAGTTGGAATACAAAATGATGTAAATTTCATTAAGTATAAAGTGGCATATCTATTTTTGTTCAGTTAACAGTTAAGTTTTGTTTTAAATTAGATCATTATTATGAATAACCAATCAGTGGTCGAGTGGATAAAGCGTATGCTACTGTAGCGGTAGACTCGAGTTCGATTCCCGGTTGGGTCAAACCAAAGACTATAAAACTTGGTATTCACAGCTTCCCTGCTTGACATTCAGCAATTAACGGGACAGTGTGAAACCTCCGCCGAGTGTGGTAAAACATAAGCAATACACTGAAAACAATTTAATGCAATATGCGTTGCGCTATGGCGACGTGTTTCGACCTTGCTCAAGTCTCATCATGCGGCAATAACACAATATATACATCACTTAAAACCATAGATGGGCAAGTTAATGCAAAACGTTAGCTTCGTTAACCACTAGTCCGTTAACAAACTTCACACCTCCGTTAACGTTAATCCGTTATTTTCAGCTTTAATTAATGGAAGTTAATAAAGTCCGTTAATCCGTTAACATTTTGCGTATAATTTAGATTTCTTTTTATTCACTCGCTTCTAGAACACGTATTGACGCTGTTGAGCTGATTGCAAGGAAATATTTATTGCTATGGTGGTTTTTTTGTGTTTTGGAAGTTATATTTTACAGTCTAATCTAATTTCAAGATAAAAATAAGTTCAAATACACAACGAAGCTGCAATCGAAAAATCTTTGGAAATTGTGAACAGCGATAATATAATTAATCGACCTATGAGGCTGCAGGTTACTATTTGCCTCAAAAAGAGCTCCTTTCTTTGCTTTCTTCTATAAAACTCGTGCCTATACGCAACAAGTGTTACCAGTGCAAACTGGTTTGTACCGGTACGATGAATGAATGTGCAAGATATTAACGATAAAAACCTAAACGGAAGTTAACAGAACTTAACGGAAGTTAATTTAGTCCGTTAACAGAACTTAACGGAAGTTAATTTAGTCCGTTAACATGAAAAAATTTTTTAACGGATTAACGAGTCAATGAAAACGTTAGCTTCATTATTAACGGATTAACGGACTTGTGCCCACCTATGCTTAAAACAATATAAACACATTGTGCGATTGAGTTAAAATTCAGGTAGAAAATTATTGCAGTATACGTAGGTGGCAGCTTGACTCGAAGACCAATAGGCCTCTTTGCTGTCTCCAGGCCGAGGAAACTGGGTGAATAAAATGTAATCACAATTAAGCCTATACTGTAAGACAAATCATTTAAATCAACAATGGCAATATAGAAAAGATCAAGAGAACGCCATTGATTATCTGCAAATAAGTTGAATCGGATAGTGCTCTTTAAGTATTTTTTCTGTTAAGGCTAGCTTTGGTCCAAATTTGTTTTTTAAGTTTTGAGCAAAACTGAGTTTCGTGATCTTATGAAAGTAATATTGTTCTTTAAAAAAAAGTATTCAATAAATTATTAACGACGTTTTTGTGATCAAAAATTGAGCGCTTATATTATGTATAGATCAGTAGTTTTCAAACCTTTTTTCAAAGTGAACCAAAGTTATTCAAAAAGTCCAATGTGTGACATTAAACGACCCATTTTTGTGAAATGTGAGGTGAAGACCAAAAAAAAGGTTTTCACTTCGGGAATCCACGTATTTCAGCGAGTTTGCTAAGTCATTTTTTATTATTGCTTTATGGTTTTATGCATATTTCACCCTTTGTGGATGTCAACAAAAAGAAACCAAGCGACCCAAAAGAATTTTCAGGCGACCCAGCTTTGGGTCGAAGCCCATAGGTTGAGAACCATGGATTTAGATTGCTCAAATTACAGCTATGCTTCGTATTTTTCATTAATTAAATATATTTATTGTTGAAACAAAAACAAATGCAAACGCTTAATCAACCCTGAACTTTGCTTTGCAAACATACAAATAAACAAAAAAATGGTTTGACAGCAACTGCAAATCAGAGCAACGAAACTGCCCAAAATTTTTTTCAAAGTTTATTTTTTTGTTTTGTTTTTTTGTTATTTTATTTTGATCTTCAACTGAAATAAACCTTGTTTATTTTTTTAATTAAAATAGATGGAAAAAGTTACTGCATTTCGATGAAGACCTTTTCTTGGTTTTCACCTAAAATTGATGAAAAAAGTTACTGCATTTCGTTGTTTTCAAACCGCACCCCCCAAAAAACATTTTTTGTGCCCCTTCCTTACAAGCACACTACTCTGGTGCCGGGCCAGCCTCTAATTGTTTAATACGGCCTAAGCAAGCGAAGGTCTCTACTCCGGTGCCTTACTGTATCTTTGTATTTTTTTTGTTCGCTTTTTGCCTACAGACCTACTTATCAGTTTATAATAACTAACCTATAGCTGTGGTAGACTTATACGCTACTCTTATTCAGATACAACTGCTATCGAACCACGGCCATGTGGCCATAGTTTAGCTCAGACTTTAGATGACAGTGATCACCCGAACAAATCTATTGTTGGAAATAGCAAAACGTAATAAATTCATCATTACAACGTCACAAACAAAGTTATTTCGGCATTCTCACCCGCACTAACAATTTTGTGAACTAAATATACCAATTACTAATTGATTTTATTAAACATATCACAATAAGCACGTGAAATAAGAAGCGGGATAGTTCATTTTCTAAAAGTAGCGGTGCTATCGCTACCGCTACTTGCCCTAAAAAGTAGCGTCGCTACCACTACCCGCTACTCGGTTTCTGTAGTACCTGCCACTCGGTTTCTGTACTCAAAAAGTAGCGGTAGCACCGCTACTGCCCACCTTTGAAACTGACACAGTATAACATAACCAAAGATTTTTCGGAAAAATTTGTCAGTGCAGTATGGCTGCTGCTTAGAGTAGCCACTAAGTCTATAAGATCAGACAAAACCTCAACTGGTTCTATTAAAGATAAAATCTGAAATCATTTGGGCTCCATAGATTGAACACTTTTCTGTAGAAATTAAAACAGATACGGTAATGTACTTTCACAGTTACACTGATGTAAAGATAGCATTATCACAAGCATGTAAACACACATTAGATAAACTTGATATCAGAATTGTAACAGAGTACTTAATATGTATTAAAAAGTTGGGAGAATTGAGCTGGATGGTTTTATGTTTGGTTACCAGTTAGTTTAATGCTATGGCTTTTAGTGGCATCACTAGCTCTAAAATATTGCTTCACCACTCAATCAATTGCTTAACAGCTTAAATAGATAAAAGAGTGACCATTTTTTCAAAAATTTTAAAGAGAATAAAAAGAAAATGAGGAATATTTATTTGTGCCTTTTTCAAGTACTTGTTTAAGAGTTTGAGTTGAGTTTAAGCAATTAGGGTTAGGCTAGGGGCTAGTTTTAGAGTAAGAATTTGAGTTTAAGATGTGGTTCTGAAATAACACAAAGTAGTTAAATATTTTTGGTAAGATTTAGTTTCTTCCATTAGATAATGCCAACTTGTTTTAAATGTGGCTAACTAATGGCAATTTATTACTTTATAACCAGGGTGTCGAACCGTTTCAAATAACGGTTCGGGTTCAGGTTTAGCTCCGGCTCAAAATATTTTAGCGGTTCAGGTTTGGTTCGGGTTCACTTGAGCACCATTTTCGAGGTTCAGGTTTGGTTCAGGTTCACTGAAGTAAAATATTACTGGTTCAGGTTCAGTTCGGGTTCATTGACTTAAAATTTAACTGTCGTTACTCGTTTCAACCAGAAAAAAAAAGGAGATTTTGCTGGTCCTGTTGAAGTTCACCACTGCTCTTATTGTGCGTGTACCAGCGGCATCCGGATATGGAAAAATATATTCTTACTTTTGTTAGGGGTTCAGGTTCGGTTTGGTTTCACTTGAGCACAATTTTGGGGTTCAGGTTTGGTTCAGGTTCACTGAAGTAAAATTTTGCTGGTTCAGGTTCGGTTCAGGTTCACCAAAATGAAACGGTTCATTTGGGTTTACGGTTCGGGTTCAGGTTCGGTTCGACACCCTGGTTATAACATTGCATAACTCTGTCATGTTTTTTGATCAGAGGTTCAAATATTAAAAAATTTTTTATGCTGTTGGAAAAGAAAAATTAAAAATCAGTTTATACTAGCACATGTACACATGCAATTTAGCTCATAATTATATTTGTTGAAGGCAGTAACTATTTCACCAAAAAAGCACCAAAAACTTTTTGGTTGAAGAGACTAAATCAAAAATAAGGAATATTCATCCCTTTTTTTTATTTGCTATTTTAAAGGTCTAGATTAGGGTTTAGGGTAGGTTAGTTTTAAAGTAAGAATTATAGTAGGTATAATTTTTCTGTGAATAGTGCCTTCTTTTATTAAATGACAGCAATTATTAATTACAAAGCAATAAAATCAATGTTTTAATCAATAAACTTATTACAAACAAACATAAGATGGTTTACAATGATCATCTCTGTTTGTTGGCTTCGAACAAGCGCTAAATTCAGTGGACAAGAATTCGAAGAAATCTACAGGAACTTTGGATTATCAGAAACTCCTAAGCATATGCAGATACCCTTAAGCAGGAAGTAGTCTTTGCAATGAAAAGTGTGCAGATCATCCAATAGTTAACGTTTGATGCTCTGTGGTGACAGGAGGATGAATATGTTCCACGACAACAATTATAAAATGTTGGTTATGATGTATGGTAGATGCAATTTATATGCTGCTTTTTTATTCTTCATTTCTTATGCAATAATATTTGATGTTGTGTTTTACAGTTTAACGATTTCTTATCATGTAATAAGTCTTGTGCTGTTACTGCAATTAAATTACCTTTACATTATAAGAAAAAGCAAAATTATTTCCTGTTCAGTTAAAATGATTTGTCCATATTGTTTTTAATTTTTTTATTGTGTACTTGGGCGCTGTTCAAAAACTCCCCAAAGCCTTTTAAATAAATATGCCTAAAAAAGGTAAAGGAAAAAAGGGAAAAGGGAAAAAAGGAGGAAAAGGAAAAAAGGCGTAAGTATTGGAATGCCTTTAGTTTCTTTCATTTTTTCAAATAGAAACTTTGCGTTTTTCAAATTTTTTCTTTAGTTAGAATTTGATGTGCATTGAGCTTGTTTTGTTTACAATAGCAGTCTGTTATAATAAAGATCTGAAAGTAATAACATGCTCAATTAAATTTTTTGTTGATTTCTTTTTTGTATTACTAATTATTTGTGAATGCCAGACTATGTGACGTGTGATGATATGTTCTGTATCAAAATAATAGTATCCTGACTTGGAAACTATTTAAAATCACAAAAAGTGATTGATGTATGTGCTCATTTTTTTGTGTTTTTGACTTATTCAAAATTGAAGTTTGTTTAAAAATTTAACCTAAATTCATTATATACAGCACTGACAACTATTTAGGCACAATCTTGACACTCTCAAACTTAGTGAGGTTCAAAATCAAGAACAAGTTAGTAATTAAGGCTCCAGGTGAAATCTGAAAATCAAGGTTGTAAAAAACATCTAAAACTACAGCATGTTTTGCCATTTTTACCTTGAGTAATAATTATGCAATCAAAGCTGAAAACTTGAACTTACTTTGTAAAATATATTTGGTAAAAGTTTTTTTTTGAAAGCAGTATTAAGAAGCTTTGCCAAAAAAATAGCATTAACGCTTACCCAACGTTGAAATTTTATCACAAAGAAGTACCTATGTTCCACGTTATTTATATGTATTGTTTTTGATAAAATTATTCAAGAAATCCATTTACTTCACGCTGGAGTTGAAATAGTATGACAATTATGCTCAGAATTAATGAGTAAAATGAAAGTGTAGTACAAATAATGCTATGTTACTGTTTTACTGCAATATTATGTTATTGCATGATTAAACTTTTTATGTTGCAACAGTTTTGAATTTCATGAACTTGTTATTTTTTTGCTGCTATAACATTAATGTATTTAGGTTACCGGTACTTTACTAATGGTGACAAAATATAGCTCATTGCGTTTTTCTTGCTTTTCAGACCTAAAAGTGGAAAAAAATCAAAGCCAGGTAGAGATTTAGAATTAGCGTCTGCGCTAGAAAATGCAAGAGTCTTTTCAACTCGTCTTGAAGCAACGGAGAAATCTAGAAATGAGTATCGGTTAGTAACTGTTAATTGCTGCAACATACCTCAAATTGATAAGGAACTCTTGTAAAATGATTTGCTTAGTTTTAAAGTAATAAGAATTTGGCGTTCTTCAGCAATTACTACTATTACTATTGAGTAATTATTAAAATAAGTAATCACAATGTATCCAAAAAATTGTTCTCGTTTAACATACTTATGAAGCAGTTGAAATATGCGTATGTACTTAGCTACGCTATGACGTCATGCTGTTTTACTCTTGGTTCATAGTTTGGTACCTTGACTTAATAGAAAAGTAACCCAGTAGATATTTACTAATAGCAAGTAATTTAATTTAATGATTTTTGCAGTGATAATTGTAAATTCTTATTCAACAAGTTACTTCAGTCAAGGGATAGCAAAGAGACCTTGCAGTCTTCTAGTCTAGCTACCATCTACCACACACCATGGTGGCTTCACAATGTTTTCATTGTCCTTTTTTTTGCTGAACGTCAAACAGTAAAACTGTGAATACCAATTTCTATAGTTTTTAGTTGACTTGATGAAAAATTGTCACTCGATTGTGCTGCCATTTTCGTAGCGATTGTTCTATCCCCTCGACCACTGCGGGGTTAAACGTTACCTTTAAGTAGAATATTTGCTCGCACCAAACTTCTAACACATATTCCTTCTATTCTTATTTTCTGACAATCAATGTAAGAGCATCCTATAGTAAGTTGGAAAGGTTAGCAACACAAATTTCATAACGAAAATATTCAGTTTAAGTTCAAAATAACAACCTAGTTACTGTGCTATTGTTACTTAAAAGTAACTTGTACCCAAAATTGAGTCATCTGTGTTAAAATTACCTTTCTTTTACCCCCAGTTCAGGTGACTATTATCTCTTTCTCCAAATGCACACTGGTGATGAGTTTATTTGTTGCGGCTGGCTTGACTTGAAGACATTTTGGTACATGTCATTTTGAAAGCAAAATTCCATTTTTAGTGAAACTTGCAAGAAGCTGGCAGTTGATAATGAAAAACTGCAAGATACTTTATTCCAATCAGAGAGGGACACAATTGATGTCGTAAAATATCTGAAGAAAGGGGATATGGCTAAAGACGAGCAGGTTTGATTAAAATTTACTCTGTTTAAGCTCAACACTAAAGTACCGGTAGCCTGATACGTTTGGGCGAGCCAGTTTACTTGCTTAGCATCCATTTTATTTGTTATTGTAATTACATCTTTGTTCATTAAGTTGCTGTGGCCAGGACTGCGAAAGAACTTTTACGTCTTCGAGTAATGCTGCCACCTGCCTATCTTTCTACACGGTAGAGGTTTCACACTGTCTCTTAAAATTGCTGAACGTCAAGCAGGGAAGCTATGAATACCAGTTTTTATAGTCTTTGGTTTGACCCAACCGGGAATCGAACCCGTGTCTACTGTACCAGTAACAGACGCTTTATCCACTCTACCACTGATCGGTTTAAATCCGCAAAATGCTGTGTTTGTAATACGGAAAAACACAAAATATTGAGCCGATTTTCATTGTCTGTTTTTCAGGCCGTTTTGAGCCAAAACATAAAAAAGAGATTTTACTATTTGTTTGATCAAAATATGATGTCAAAAAAAGGAGATATCATGGAAGCATTCCAAGACGGTTCAGAAAAGGCTTCATTTCTTCGTGAGATGAAGAATGTACGCAATTGTATGAAAAATACAGCAATTACTGGCAATAGTAAAAGCGCAGTGTACTGAACTAGTTTAATTTGAGCAAATTGTATGGTTAAAACTGTGATGAGGTTGGCACAAAAAATCCTACTAGTTTGTGTAATCTTCTGAAGACCAAGGTCCAATATCTTCTTCAACATTTAGCATTAAAAAAAAATTTTGTTAAGATTTCTAATCTTCAGCAAGAATTGAGGGATTTGAAAAAGCAAACTCGACAAGACAAAGAGAAAATCGTAAGTACAATTTTATCCTATGAAAAAGGAAGTTGTCTACATCTAGCAGTTCTAGCTAGCGAGATCAATAAGCCGCTGACTGATTATGTAATGATTTGCTGATACAGAAATTTAATAGAATGAAGATGAACATTTGCTACTTTTAGCAGTTTTTTTCAATAGTGTACGTTTATGGATTCTTTTGATTTAAGATGCACGAATCTAGCAAAGAGGTTGCTTGATAGCAGGGAAATGATCGTGTTTTACAGAATGCTCTTGATAGGAGTCGCGCAAAATTAGAGGTGAGAACAGACCACGCCTGATTTGCACGATTCCTGTAAGCAGGTACCAAGTAGCCAGATTCAGCAATTTTCAAAGTAGCGTCCGTACAGGGCGAAAGCAGAGTGTTTTTTTTAACTGCATCGATAAATTATGCACTAATTTGGATAACGCTGTTTTGAGCTTTTAGTTCTCATCAGCAGATTTAAGCCACTTTTTGTCCAATCTGGGCAACCCCGAATGGTTTACTCAGCGGCAAGGTTTTACAGGAAATAAACGATTTTTCACTTGTGGTTCTTCCCAAAAAGAGTCCTAGATATTTTAGTGCTTCGAAAAAGTTAGTTTCGACTTCCTAAGAAACCAGTCGACAACTTTAAGAACTATTCGCGTGACTAGTACCCATTGTCGCCACGCTGTGGGCTGTTATATTAGAGTGAATTCTCTAGTACCAGAGTCCACCGAATTTTATTTGTAGTCGGCCGTTGATTTCAAGGTTTCAAAAAGTGGTTAATAGCGAAGAGTACAAGCACCACATCTGCTGTGGTTCGGCTCTAACTCAGTTAACAGTTCTTAGATTTGCTGGTGAGGACTATCAGTCCGAAACATTGCTGACCAGTCTGTGAACTTCGTAGAGTTGCCTAATTTTTGCACGACTTCTATGACGTCAGACTCTTGTTTCCGTTTTAGATCCTTGATTTTAACGAGCAAGTAGCTGATCTGGAAAACCGACTCGAACAACGCAACAGCGAGGTGCAGCTGATGCAATCAGAATTGAAACTGGTCAAAGAATTCCGCAAGAAACGAGCTCAAATGCAAACCGAACTTGACGACATCAGGGAAAGCTTATACTACGCACACAGGGACCACAAAGATACTATGCAAAAGCTAGAACATAAAGTACATACTGTGATTACTAGAATATTTTACTAGTGTAGGGTTAAACTAAATAATCCAAAGTTGGCTCATGTGCTACTCGTAATAAAAATTTGCCAAAGGGGGTAGGGGTTGGGGGGAACGCACTGCAGGTAGATTGTGTCTTGCTTTACCTTAACAAATTGTTACGGTTTCAAATTATGCGAATAGTGAAGAGATGATATTTCAAAATCAGCGATTCCAGATACATAAATTGAGGGTAAGAGAGAAGCATCGTATGTACAGATGGAGGTAGAGGATGGAGAAATCAGAATTTAGGAAAACGATTTTATGTTTCCTGAAGAAGGAGACGAAGTTGACTTTGTTCCCAATTGTTACTGAAGATGAAAGAAAAAGTTGTAGAACTGTTGTCTCCTTTTGATTTAGATAAATAAAGGGAACATTAGTTAAGGGTAGGGAGAAGTTTGTTTTAACTCGATAACACTAATAATAATTTAATTGCGATGTATTGATGTGTGCGAGAAGACGTCTTTTCTAGCCCGAGTGGTGGAGCAGTGGACCGGTAATCCGAAGGCTGCATGTTCGAATCCTGTGGAAATACAACTTTTTCGCATTGGTTGTTTTAACTAGTCGCCGTTCTGGTGGCTCTCCCCTAGGTTTCTGCGCCGGTAGCCTTTAGGCGAGATTGCACGTAAACGATTAATCGATAACACTTTCCAATACAAATATCAACCTCTTATTAATACTTTCACCTCTTATTAATAAGTTTCCCTTGTTATAAGTTTTTAATAAGTTTTAATCAACCTCTTATTAATAAGTTTCCCTTGCGGCAGTTTCAAGATGGTGGCTTTTTCTTTCGGAAACCAACAAAGAACTCGGAGAAAAGTAGACCGAATTGGCGCGATGACCTTTTTTTTTGTTGGAGATCAACAGAGAACTTGGAGAAAAGCAGACCAGCCCAAAAATTTTGGCCTCCCTAGAAAGAAATTTTGCCCCCTCTAGAACAACGTTATAGTTGCGGCTCTGGGTGTGGCCCGACCGGGAATTCAACCTGCGTCTACCGTTTCAGTTGCAGACTCTCTATCCACTCAACCGCTGATCGGTTATGGGATACACTGATTCATGGAAAAATTTATTTTGTAGTTTTTCGAAGAGAGAATCCGCTTGGAACGTGAAGCGAGTCACAAAATAGCAGAGCTAGCGGAACGAGCACATGTGGAGGCATTGATCAACTTGGACGAAACCACCAAGACTGTCTGTTCCGAAAACACCAAACTCAATGAAGATCTAAGAGATTACATAACGGTAAACCATCCACAGAATTTGTACTACATTCCACTGACATTGTTTGATAAAAACGTAATATTTGTGCACTCTGTTATAATTTCAGTATGATCATGCTGCATTCTTATTTTCTAATGTTAGGCTACTTACTGTATCAAAAGTGTTAATACAACGTTTACTTTTTTGGGATCAATGTGGTTCAAATATTGGATTGCGTGCATTATGGCTTTTTTTATGCGTTTACGAATCCTCTGTTGGTGAATCGGGCTTAAATTGTGTAACCTCTGTTTGAATTAAAAAAATAGAAGACATGGTGACAAAATTTGAATCGCCCTGTGCTAGGTTGTCAAAGTGGTTCATTTTTATCCGTTTTCTTTTATTCTTGATCTTTACTTAATCATGGTTTTCATTGCCGAGTTTCGAACAGAGATAGTCTGTTGCTAGTCGTGCGGTACATCGTTACTATTTATTTATTTTTTGAGATTCACGGCGCTTCAAATTCCGTATATTTTTATAGAAACGGAAAATTCGGGTTCGATTTTCCGTTCGAGTCAAATCAAAGTTGATAAAAATTCGTTTTCAAAAATTACAACTTTCCCGCATGACGTTCGCATTACAGGGACAGTGTGAAGATATCGCTGCGTGTAATATAAGCATGTGGCAGTTTGACTCGAAGACCGAATAGGTCCCTTTGCTGTCTCCTGGCTAAGGCAACTTAGTAAGCAAAGATGTAATTACAACCACAAAAAATTTAGAAAGTTTCAATAGCCAATCATTTAACCATTTACCAGTACTACTATCAATAGTTTCTATGATAATTCAAATTTACAATTAAGTTTAATTAAAGTTCTCATTTTTCAGAATTCAAGAGCTTTGCAAACGCGAAATCAAATTCTTTCTTTGGAAGTAGAGGATTTGAAATGGGCTTTGGAGATGAATAATGCAACCGTCAAGAGGAAAAACTTCGAAAGTAGCAAACGAAAACAAGAAATACGAAATTTAAAAGAAAAAGTTTCGGATTTGGAAAAAGGTTTAAGTAGCATGGTAAAGAGCCTAATTCTAATAAATATTTTGGTTGTTGAAAACATTACATAGCTCGTTTTAGCTTATTCTAATTAACATGCAATAGTAGAAATATGCGCGAATCCATCCTTCTTGACGCAACTGTTTCAGTGATACTCTACTTTAAACAGACAGACAGACATAGTTATTTTGATATCACAACAGTACAAGCAAAACACTATAATACGAGTATAAATAATAATGCAGAATTATGCATGTCAACAAAGATTCATTCTTGCAATATGAGGAAGACATTAAGTGACGTGAAGTCTTCGAGTCAAGCGGCTACCTTTTAATTGCTTTCATGAGCAGAATAATGCTTACATTCAATTATTCTTGCAGCTGCAATAAGTTTATCTTGTATTTAAAAAATTTAGAATGTGGTTATTTATGAGAAAGAGCTACAGCATTACATCGTAAATTTGGTATGAAGCCAATAATTGCTCGCTATGTTTTTGAGAAAACTTTTTCAGTTTTAAACATTGTATAACACGCATCATGTTTAACCCTGTGTAATCTAACATTAATGCTCCAGTTTTAAAACCCTATTGATTTTGCTTGCTGTCCTCTTTAAAAATGCTGATACCTGCCTAACTTGAGTTTAGCTACTTTGTTTTCTTGATACAACCAAAAACTTGGGAATTTTTTTTTTTAAAGGTTCAAGAATTTCGTGACGAAAAGCTCCACATAGAATTGAAATCAAGTCATGAAACTGCGGCTAGTGAAGAGGAAATAAGAAAGCTGCAAGAAGTGCTGAGAATTCAGGATCTTGAAATGCGACGAGTAAAATACAAAATATATTAGTAAATTAGAAAACTCCAAATGCGTTTTTTTTTTCTGTGACAAAAACATTTGCTTTAGAAGTGCTACGTGCTAATTATTATTGCTGTAGCGCGGCTGTTCAACCCTGATTTGAGTTTTCGTTGGACAAAACGACTTTTTAACTACAATGAACCTTTGAATGTTGCTACTGAATAGCTTTTTTGGCGTAGAATGGATGTGCATTGTGCATGCAAAGATGGGTCCCGCCAACTCTACACGCTTCGGCGTAATACACCGATTATAATGATAGATTTGATTTGGTTTAGATTGGTCTTAAAGTAATTATTTGGCCATGACTTTTTGGCCATTCTTAGTGATATCAAATTTGTTTGATTAAGGTTGATAATGATTCAAATAACAATAGCAACGTTTCAACTTTTCTGAGTACAAAAAAGAATGTGAAAAACTCCTGAATGGCGTGCGTGATGATGCTTTTTTAGCCTAGCTATAGTTTAGCATTTAGACTTGCGGTCTCTGTAAGCTCTAAACTTCTCTCTTTTTTAAGGTCAAGTCGGTGGCAAGAAAAATAGTTGACGAGCGCACATCTGTTGAAGTGTTCTTCCTCACTGCTTTGGAAAAAGTTCGAACAGAAATTTCCTTAAACAGGTGAGATATTTATGTTTGAAAATATCTCGAATTAAAACTTCTTGAATCAAATTTTAATTGTTGTTAGTTCACCAAGTTGCTTTAGCCAGTAGACCAAAGGGACATTTCGATCTTCGAGTCAAGCTGCCATCAGTCTACCACACGCGGTGGAGGCTTCGCACTGTCCATTTTTGGTGCTGAAGGTCAAGCAGGGAAGCTGTGAATACCAATTTTTATGGGCTTTAGTTTTCAGTTCTTGTGGTCTTGAAGCACTTAAGTGAAGCTTGCCCGAAAATATTACTCCACTGATATGCTGATCATCAAACATGTTCCAACTCAAAAACAAATTGTCTTCATTGACTGTAGATGTTTCATGTACTGTACAGATTTTATTTACAGACATTTTCTTGGAATTATGTTTGTGCTTTTTCTCCAAGCAAAGTTGGTCGGCAGCATGCTCGAGAGAGGCGTCATTTGTATGACGACCGTGATCGCTGGAACTCTGTTCGACCCGCATCCTATCCACGTTGTTACGTTGTTGAATAAGACGCTTTACAAAAATTATCTGTTCTTGGTAGCCTCAAACAAGCAGCAAATTTGCGTGGAAAAAGTCAAACAAAAGGCGTTTTAAGTTAAAAACTAAACAAAACAAGCAAGCAACTTCATTGTGCAAAAAAATAAAAAAAACTGCTTAATGCTTCTTGAAATTGCCCTACTGATGTCCGTTGGCGCTTTTGATGACTATACAGTTAGACCAATAGAGTTTCGAACGGGCTTTTCTGTTTTCAACCTTTGGTGCGGACTTTGGTGTGTGACCCAACTGTTTGGCCTCCGCAGACTTCCGCGTCTCATCCCTTGGAAGGAGTCGGGTAGCACCACCACACCAGTTAAGAAACACTAACTGGAACCAAACAGTTTTTTTTTTAATTTTGATAGACATGGTATTAATCCTTTAAATTTTGAAGGGATCGTAACCGCCTGCTAGATCAAAAGTTTTGTGGATAAAAATACCTCGTCTATAGGAATAGCTTTGGATGAAAAAGCATGCGCAATGACTCAAAAGACTTTTCTTTTTGTAATTGTGTAATTTCTTACAGGCGTCAATATGTGGATGCTGCGCGGAATGCCTACCATCAGAAAATGAGGGACGCTTACGCCGGTCAAGGGGAATTTCCTAAAGTGCGAACGTTTTCCAAAAACGAACGCAGCACTAACAGTGTTTATAGTGATTTAAAGGAGGCTGAAAATTGGTATTTAGAACCTTTCTCAAATAACCGTACAATTGCAATTGTGTTTTTATTCACCAAGTTGCTTTAGGCAAAAGACAGCAAAGGGACCTTTCGGTCATTGAGTCAAGCTTCCTCCTGCCCATCGCACTCGATGGAAGCTTCATACTGTACGTTTAAATGCTGAATTTCCAGAAGAAAAGCTATAAATATCAATTTTCTCTGGCTTTTGGTTTGACCAGACAAGAAATCGAACCCAGGTCTATCGTTCCACTTGCAGATGCTTCATCCACTCAACTTCTGATGGGTTAAATCGCACCTTGGTACAACGATTAAAAAACTGAAGCAGAATTCTTTTCAAATAAATCATGATAAAAATAACATTGCGTAGTGGTTTAAAGTGGTTGGACTTCGTAATGTCAATAATAAATGAGAGGTCGAGGAGGTTCTTCCTTTACATACTTATCCTATCAGAATACGTTAGATGACGTTGGTGTAAACAAATGCTTCTGTAGAAGTTTATTAGGGATCTACGGATGAGCCACGAGCGTGTATAACTGTTAATGATTCGTTTAGGTTTGTAATTTTTGTTAATTCCACTTTAATCTACTTGTTAAACATCGACAAACGGCTACGTTAGGCTAGGGGCCGAATGTAACTTTTTTGAGGCAGAATCATGCTAGTTTCCACGTTTTAAAGTTTTGATTGATATATTCATTCACTATACTGGTCCAATCTATTTTCGATCTAGGTCTGCTTTGGGAAACAGAGTTGATATTGGAGATTTAACTTGGGAACAAAAGGAAAAGGTGTTACGTTTGTTATATGCCCGTATGAATGGTCTGAAGCGGGCAACCAAACCAACTCCTCCAGCTATTGCATCCGCCCCCCCAAGTGTTCGTAGCATTGCCAAAACCAGGTATGCGTTTGCTTTGTCCTATTTTCCTGGGTCTGTAATTTTATGTGATTGTAGGATTGACAGATTTTGTGAGATACGTTATAATTGTTTTAAATGATTTTCGACGTAGCGTTTACTTTATCACGGCTTTCTGTTTGCTGCTAGTTGCTTTGTTATTTGGAAGTTTGGTAAAAAATTATTTTTATTTCTGCACTGCACTTGTTACCCACGTAAAGACAACATTTGTTTAAGTGTATGAAATGTGTTGTTTTCTATTCCGATGATACACGTATTTACCGCAGGTTAAACCATTAAGCATTACCGGCAGAGGTGGAGTCCTCGAGGACGTCCTTGGCCTCGAGGACGTCCTCGAGGACAGATTTTGAAGTCCTTGGCCTTGGCCTTGGCCTCGAAGATCAAGTCCTTGGCCTTGGCCTTGGCCTCGAGGCCTCAAGTCCTCGAAAATTGGCCTGTCCTCGGCTCGAGGACAGCACTAGTTTTTGGAAAGTTAAAATTTTGTGGAGCGGTTGAAAAATTTTTTGGAAAGCGTTTTTTCATGGAGATCGCTTGAAAAATTTTTGTGAAGACCTTTTTTTTTTGAAGATCGCCTGAAAAATTTTTGTGAGGACCTTTTTTTTTTTTTTTTTTTTTTTTTGGAGATCGCCTGAAAAATTTTTGTGAAGACCTTTTTTTTTTTTTTTTGGAGAGCACTTGCGCTTTGTCCTTGGTCCTTGGCCTTGGCCTCGAGCATTTCTGTCCTTGGCCTCGAGAGTGTCTGTCCTCGGAAAGGCTGTCCTTGGCCTTGGCCTTGGCCTCGGATTTTTTTTGTGTCCTTGGCCTTGGCCTTGGCCTCGAGCCTTGTGTCCTCGACTCCACCTCTGATTACCGGTATCAAAACTGTTGTAAGTTTGTGTAGATTGTTTCTGGTCAAAATACAGAAAAAACAATTTTTTACTAGGTCCATAGATTCTTACCAGAAACTATAGGTAGCAACAACAACAACAAAACGAATTTAATAAGTAAATAAGGTTCCAATTTAAAGTCCTCCTTGGCTGACGGCAGATCTGAAAACTTGAAATTGAACTCTAAACTCAAAAGTTTTCGACTCAAACTCGAAAATATATTACGCAAGTTCGAGTTTATTTTTAATTGCACATACGATTAGAGCTAAATTTAAGAAATGTAAAGTTTCTTTATGGAAAATTGAAAGTTTTATGAAAACATAGGCGCTGCAAAAAATGGTCTAATTAGACTTTATAGTTATACAGTAAATGTGCTTAGGTTACAATCGCTTTACTTTGTGAACTCTAAAGAATTTGATAAATTATCTTAGAACTTTCTTGAACTTGCAAAACTGAAAATATTAATGATAATTGCAATTTGTATCTCTCTTGAGATAGCACCTGTTTCGGAAAACACTCCAATTCCAGGGTTGTAAATGAGTCTTATTCGAGTTTTGTTATTTGTCATCAAAAAATTAACACAAAATTAGCAAAAGCAATAGTAAAAAAAAAAAAATCCAATGCACAAAATTATGCAATAAGTAAACGGAAAATTACCCAATTTCAGGTAGGTTAAGAATTAGCAAAATAGTTACCTTTGAACGCTGATTGTTAGGATATGGAGTTAAATTAGTTTACATAATGATTTACTTTACAGTATACTAATAGTGAAATGCACATATTATTGATAGACATTAGCCTCCGATCAATGCGGTAGGTATTAGATGACCGCTAGTAAATAAACGATAGATAACACGAAGTAAGGTCCACACAAAAGATAAACTGGTGGTGAGCAAAAGTAGTTCTGAATATCCAAATAGTTCTATGACTTCCCAAAAGACAGGTAGTAAATAAGAACTCAGCCCAATAGCAGATCACATCAAGCTACTCAATATTAGCGTTAATCCAATAGCTTATGATAAGAAAGTTGAACATAAAAATAAAACACTAAAAAAATAATGGATAGTTAAAGCTGAAATCTAGACGCTAAAATTACGCATGGACCAAAATCTGCAAAGGCGACAATGCGCGTACGGTCTGGTCTACGATCAAAAACATTACATAATCATTTTGCCAAACTCTAAAATTACAAACTTAGCTTGGCAACCAAACCAGAGAGAAGAAAAAAAAGGGGGTATACTTCGAGGTTGGCGAAATTGAGAGGTTGTTAAAATGATGGACGGCAACACTGACTATACAGTACGAAATGACCACCCCTGTTGCGAAGAAAGTTAAACGAGGTTGCAAACGCTACACGTGGCTACTTTGAAATTTAAGACAGTGTGAAGACTTGAAACTATTGGCAAATTACGTCATTAAAAGGAATGATATGCATTTTGTACACATAATGGCAAGGGATTGTGCACAAACGGTAAAACCGAAACAACACCAAAAAGTGTCAATGCATCTGACTAAGGGGCCGTAATAACATTCTGATAGAATAGCTTTACATAAATAAACTTAGTACACAACAGAGGTATTAATTCTACAGTAATAAGCAGCAAAAGTGGCATCAAGCAAGTCCAACATCATCGAAGGCTGAATTAAAATAATGTACTTCTAAACGTTTCTTTAAAAGAGATAAAGTTTCAATTTAGTAAAATTTCGCAGAACTTGAACTTGCAAAAATGAAAATATTTAACTCGTACTTGAACTTGGTTTCGTTATACAAGCTGAAGTCGATATAAAAATCTACCGAGTTCGTAGTCCTGGCTGACGGATGAACGCTGACTAAGACCTTTTGCTGCGTGGTGATTGTGATACCACAAATCACATTTTTTCAGATGAAAGCGAATTTTATTAAGCTTACTTTAGCTTACGACTATCAGATTGTACTTGCGAATTTACATATTGTCTTGTTGTATTATCTTACAGAAAATGTATGGAAGCAACAAATAAACGATCAAATAATATAAAGTTATAAATAAATCTTAAAATTTCAATGTAGCATATATCATTGTATCTGCATTATATCGTAAAGGTTTTCTTTAGAAGCAAGTTGAACTGGGTAGTGGGTATATTTGAGATTCCAAAACATCGTATTTTGTAGAAACTCCAAAAGAAAAACGACTGACCATACTGACAAAGGAAAAAAAGAGAGCGCTGACAAAACAACAACTTTTATCACCCAGCAAGAACCAACTTTAACTCTTCCTTTTATTGCCACTTGATCGTCAAATTTTTTGTTATCAAGTTTTACTGTTGTTTTTTGTTTTAAATTCTATTGCTCTGTTTTAATGCAATAAACTTCTATAACGGTACTAGCCAGTTAAAATCGTTTACTTGCTTGGGATTGTTGGGACAGCAAATGCAGTGGTCGGCCCAATTATGTGTGTTTTAGTTTCATTCATAATTTAGTCGTTATACCGTAGTCTTTCCGAAACGCAAAAATTTTAAATTTCCGAACGAAAAAAAAACATGCTTTGCTGGAATCGCAGCTACCAACAAATTGGCTACCTGTAGTCTTAGAATTAACCCTGAAATGAAGAAATAAATTTGTTGCTGTTTGAAAAAAAAACAGTTAGAAACGTTAGATAACTAGTGGAGCTGTCCCACCGCGCACTGGCGATAATTTGCATGCAACGAGTTTCGACAAACAACCTGCGATAAGTGCGCGTATGCTTGTTTGTGTTAGTTAAGTTTCCAGGTGTAAGTACATAGACTTTTTTAAGTTTCCAGTGTAAGTACATACATAAGACTTCTCACCATAGACTTTTTTTATTAGTAGACTGGAAACTCACAGTTTTGACTTTTTTTTTTCTTCACGGTACATTTTTCTAGAATATGCTGATTCGTCCGATCAGCGTGACATTTTTTCTTCTTGGTTCACTCGCGGTAAGAATATGCCCAATCAAATCAGTCGTTTACGCGTAACCGCAAAAAAACTTTGCAACTAAAGCGCATTTTTTTCAATGCACTTCTCTTTCTCGGCGCATCTGTTTCTAGTCTACTCAATAAAGAGCTTATGGTCTCGCAAATGAAGTCGCACTTTTGCGAACGTTGTAAAACGTTAATGTGTGGATTGCTTTTCCTCGCAAAATAGCTTGAAAAATTTCTGAACCAACAATCATTGCAGCTTTTCGCACACTTGATAATAAACAATCAAGAAAAAGGAAAGTTTTTCGTTCTTTATGTATGCGCGTTTTGTTCGCTCTTCACAGCTCTTGTCGCGTTTTTTCAATGTGCTGTCTGGCTCTGGCAGGTGTTCTTTTAAAACAACCATGTCACAAACAAGTGTTTTTCAAGGTGGTTAAACCAATGACATAAAAGTAGATGATCCAAAACTGCGCAAATGCGCTCATTTTATTCTCTGCTTGGTCACGCTTGGCTGCAGGCCCCACTCTTCTGCTTTTCTCTGGCACTGGCGATTGGTGCACAGTTTAAAAAAGGTCGGTTGAAGCGCTAATAATGTGTTTGCACAGTAATTAACGGTGGTTTGAAGGGAACTAATCTGTATTTATGTTTATGTCATTCGAGTGAAAGCGATATCTTGAAAATTGGAGCTGATTCTACAGGTCTTTGATAGCCTATTCAGAGTAGGATCGAGGTCGTTCTTAATCGTTTAAAGAGTGTGAACGAAATAGTCGAAGTCTTACTCATCCGCACCAGTATTTTTCATTGGTCATAACTTTTGCTCTAGTCACTCGATCGATCATTCGTATGAACCAGGCACTTTGCGTCTGTCTTACCACATCAACGCCTAGCACAGGCGTAGCCAAGGCGGGGGGGGGGGGGGCAAATTAAATTGCCACACTAATGGTAAAAATAATGACAACAAAGCCTTTTTTCAGCTTAAGTTTATATTAGTACTTTTGCGTTCAACAGTACAATATTAATATCCAAGCAATGTAAATGTATTATCCGGAAGAAACTCAGACTTTTTGTCCTAAAAGTTGCAACCTCAATCCCTCATCTAACTTTTTTATGAACATAATGCAATAACATGACTCGTAACCATCTAGCACCAACTTTGAATAACAATCCTCCACCATCTCAGCAGTTTTAACGCAACAAAATACTTTTGAAAAAAAATTAGCTTGGGAAAATGCTTATTGAACAAATTATTGAATTTGAATTGAGCGAGCCTGGATCGTGGTCATTTATGTACTCCTAAAACAGGTTGTTTTTACAATAAAACAAAAATCTCCAAGGCAAATCTTCGAGTGAATTATTATTTACTAGCTGCTAAAAATATTACTGGAGGCATTGCGTCTTGCTTCACCCTACCTGGACCAAGCCACTTGCAAAATTTAACCTAAAAATGCAAAATTTTAAACGTGTTTTGGACTTGACCTGCTAGTAAATGGAAGATTGAACAATTTACTTTTTTCAGTTGGCTTTCAAATCTTAAAAATTTAGTGATTTTAAATGGATCTACAAATGTGCGAAATGTGATCCAAATGGCCTTAGAATTGCAATTTTTTCTAAAACATTACAAAAAATCGCCCAGCGGCGGGGGGCTTAGACCCGAAACCCTAGTCTGTGATACGCTTAAGTTACACAAGTTTAGGCTACTTTCCATGTCTCCTAATAAGTTACAATTTTTTGAAAACTTTTGAAGTTTTGGTTTAAGTCCTGATCCCCTTTAGCAAAATCCTGGTTACATGGTAACCCAGGTTTCTGATCCTCCATTTTGCGGTATCTTTGTCCCTTTAAAAATTGCTTTTGAAAAGTTCTGATGACGTCATTGCTTTGCGGTTTGGCTCCACTAATCAAAAATCCTAGCTACGCCTATGACGCGGAGCACTTGTTTGGGTTCTATTTGCAAGTTTTTCCTCTGGCTGGGTTCCACTACGTGTAGACTGCTTGGCCCTAATGGGAAATATGCGTCAAATGTCTTTCCTAAGGACACCAGGACGTATTGCAGTCACTAATTCTGAAAAAAAGGTGCGTTAACGCTTTTTCGCAAGAAGTTCGTAAAATATATGAATCTTCAAAGGTAGAGGGGTTTAAGTAAGACATTAGACGACATTTAGAGTTTTGATTGTATGCTGTAGCTGATGATTTATTTTTGCTTTATCCTGCTGTCACGAAACAACGGTGGCGCTGTATATTAGACAAAACCGCATCTGCTTTGAAGTTTCTCTGCGATCAGTTTCAAAACATACCCGTGATTTTTCACTAAATTATTTTGATGAATTCAAGTTGTTTTTCACTAAAACGTCTCAAAATCGACGGTTTTCTTAATAAAAAAAGCAAAAATTTCTTGAGCGGCGACCCTCCAAACTAAAATTTGCAGCCGAAATTTCACGCAAAAATATTATAAAATCAATCTTTTTTGTGAAAAAAAGCAAGATTTTTCAGCGGCAAAGACTCCGCATTCCAACGTAGAAGTTAATGTTTTTTATAAAGATACTTCACCACTGGATAACATATCGTAAAAAAAGAAATCAAAAACACACAAACTAACAAATCCTATACACTCTTTTCCAGAACAATTTTATAAGAACACTAGTATGGGGCGCCGTTTGGAAAAAAACTATTCGTTTTGTGAACCATGTTTTTTATGCTTATTTAGACCATAATTTGTCCGATATATATCGGAATTGTCCGATATATATATCGGAAATATCCGACTTCTATATCGGACAAATTGCGCTCGAAGTCGGACCAGAAAACACACGCAAAATAAGTCGGACAAAATCGTTTTTTCCAAACGGCGCGCCACTCGCCGTTTGGAAAAAAACGATTTTGTGATGCATGGTTTTTCCACTTATTTAGACCACAATTTGTCCGATATACATATCGGAAATATCCGACTTATATATCGGACAAATTGTACCCTAAGTCGGACCAAAAAACACGCGCAAAACAAATCGGATATTTCCGACTTATATATCGGACAAATTGTGCTCTAAGTCGGACCAAAAAACACGCGCAAAATAAGTCGGACAAAACTTTTTGTCTGACTTATTTTGTCCGATATGGTTCAAATGAGCTATCTCAGACAAAATCTAGAAGTATCACGTGACTTTCGTGATGTGCCGCGTAAAAAGCAAAAATCATAAATCTTGAAGTCAGTTTGAATGGGCTTTCTAGGAGTTCGGTGATTAAAGCACCCAATTTAAAAGTTGTATTCGTATGACACACTATAAGAGTTGCATTATTAGTCTATTGGTGGGACTCGATCAGTCATCAGTAAAGACAGTTGCTATAGTAACATCATAGCATTACATGTCAATATCTAGACTATCAGGTAGCATTACCCAAAAAACACAATGTAGCTCTGGTTGTCTGATAGCTCCTAGTCTACTCAATTGAGCTGAAACGTTCAAAATAAAAATTATGTAAGCCTAGGTCAATATGCACTTAAGGATTGGCTCTGAATATTAAAACAAATTTTAGACACTAGAAGAACATGAGTAGCTTATCGAAATAAGCTTAACATCTGGAATAGCAAATGGTTGATAAAGTACTGGTAGTCTATAATACAGGGTGTCGAACCGAACCTGAACCCGAACCGTAAACCCGAATGAAGCGTTTCATTTTGGTGAACCCGAACCGAACCTGAACCGGCAAAATTTTACTTCAGTGAACCTGAACCCTCAAAATTGTGCCTAAGTGAACCTAAACCGAACCTGAACCCCTAACAAAAGTAAGAATATATTTTTCCATATCCGGATGCCGCTGGCGCTGGTACAGGCACAAAAAGAGCAGTGGTGATCATCAACAGGATCAGCAATTTCTCCTTTTTTTTTTTCTGGACGAAACGAGTAACGACAGTTAAATTTTAAGTCAATGAACCCGAACCGAACCTGAACCAGTAATATTTTACTTGAGTGAACCTGAACCAAACCTGAACCTCGAAAATGGTGCTCAAGTGAACCCGAACCAAACCTGAACCGCTAAAACATTTTGAGCAGGAGCTAAACCCGAACCCGAACCGTTATTTGAAACGGTTGGACACCCTGCTATAATATAGCAGTCAGCCCAAGCTATACAGTATACTGTATTTGGTCAAATCGGACACAGTGTCACCACCAACACGCCATCCCTACAATATTTCTTCTGGCTTCAAAGCTGTGTTGCCAAGGTACTATACCACTATAATAAAATCTGAATGTGATACATAACAATATCAAACATACCGGTAACATGCAAAGTAAAAAATATGCAAATATAGAAGGAAGTGACTTGGCGAATGGAACATTTGCGGAATTTTTTTTCCTCGCGAATGGATCATGCGCTATGAATATCTGCTGCAGCGAATTGCTATCCCTCAGACTGGCATCGCTGCCCCAACCCTAACTGCAATGCAAGGTTTTGAGGCAAAAAAAAAGAAAGATCCATGTATGTTCTTCCCTTATTCATCTATTCTGCGTCTTTTAACGTTTCTCGCATTTGCACTTCCGGCGGGAGTCGAACCCGGTTGCGATGGCTACAACCTAAGCGCTGTAAACATTACACTACGCAGATTGCACCAACCAATCGGCAAAATGTCGTATAAACCAAATGTATGAAAACGGCAATGTCTCCATTCGCGAGGAAAAAAAATACCGCGAATGTTCCATTCGCCAAGCCACTTCAAATATAAAAAGTAACGTTAAGGTTAAAGAAATAGATATAAAAGTTAGCATTAACTATGATAAGACAAACTTAATGCTAATCTAGCATTTGTCGTTTGATATCTTACAGTCGCATTGAAATATTCAGTATTTCTAGGTCCTAACTGACTCAAAGCTTGAAAGACGTAAGTTAGACTAGGCTTACAATGCAGAAGCGTACATCACGAAAGTCACGTGATACTTCTACATGTTGTCTGAGATAGCTCATTTGAACCATATCGGACAAAATAAGTCAGACAAAAAGGTTTGTCCGACTTATTTTGCGCGTGTTTTTTGGTCCGACTTAGAGCACAATTTGTCCGATATATAAGTCGGAAATATCCGACTTGTTTTGGGCGTGTTTTTTGGTCCGACTTAGAGCACAATTTGTCCGATATATAAGTCGGATATTTCCGATACATATATATCGGACAAATTATGGTCTAAATAAGCTCAAAAAACATGGTTCACAAAACAAATAGTTTTTTTCTTAACGGCGCCCCATACACTAGGCTTATTTTGCTCAAAATTTAAGAAAAGTTTAAGAAAAATTCCAGCCTCAGCAGCTAAAATAAATTAAGGACAAACGAAAAAGAAGAAAATCCAAATCAATAAAAGAAACTAAATTCTCTACTGATTCAAAACGATAAAATTTCAGTAGTTTTGTAGTATTTGCGAGCAAAATTGCAACTACCAGAGGTGGAGTCGAGGACACAAGGCTCGAGGCCAAGGCCAAGGCCAAGGACACAAAAAAAATCCGAGGCCAAGGCCAAGGCCAAGGACAGCCCTTCCGAGGACAGAACCTCTCGAGGCCAAGGACAGGAATGCTCGAGGCCAAGGCCAAGGACCAAGGACACAGGCGCAAGTGTTCTCCAAAAAAAAAGTCTTCAAAAATTTTTTTCAGGCGATCTCCAATTCGTTGGCGTACCCAGAATTTATTGGGATAAGCCTAAACCACAAATCGAATGAAATGACGTCATCAAAATTTTTCCAAAGAGGAAGTTTTTGTGGGATAAACTTATCGTAGGATGGAAGATCTGATATCGCTGCCCGTTAGCACGTAACCAGGATTTTGCAAAGGGATAGGGCTTAAGCTAATAGTTCAAAAACGCAAATATTTAACTTTGGAAACGTGTTGAGAAAGCTAGTGTAACTCAAAGGTATCACAAACGGGGGGTCTCCATTGGACGATTTTTTGTAATTTTTTGAAAAAAAAAGCTATTTTAATGCCATTGAATCACATTTCGCAAATGTTCAGAGCCATTTAAAAGCACTAGATTTTTGACATTTGAAAGCCAATTGAAAAAATCAAATTGTTTAATACTCCTTTTACTCGCAATTTAAGTTTAAAACATGTTTAACATCTTGTATTTTGGAGTTAAATTTAATTGTTAGTGATCTGGTCCAGCTAGGGTGCGTTGTCTTAATTATAATGTGCATTGTCTCTTGCAACATTTTAGCAGTAAATAATATTCCACTCGAGGATTTTCCTTAGAGATTTTTGTTTTGTCATGACAATAACCAGTTATAGGAGTATATGTTCGGCCAGAAAGCCCAGGCTCCCTCAATTGAAGTTCAATAATTCGTTCAATCAGCATTTTCCATGGCTAATTTTTTTTTAAAGTATTTTGTGCGTAAAAACCGGAGAGGTTGGAGGTGAATTACTGAATTGTTATTGAAAAATGGTAAAATAGATAGTTAACTTCAACTAGCCATGTTATTGTCGGGCTGGATTTACATCGCGCTAGGCCCCTGGCGCTTTGGAGATTTTCTTAACATCTTTCTGCCAAATATAGGTGAAGACCAAAAAAAGTCTTACGATTTTAGCTCGGGGCCACTAACTGATAGTCAGGCTCGTAGCCAGAAATTCGCACTGTGGGGGCGGTTTGGGGGTCTGGGGGCGGGGCCCCCAGTCACCAGAGGCCAATGGGGGTGAGGGGGCGAAGCCCCCAGCGCTCGAAAATTTTGCATTTTTTTGCAAAATGAACTTAATTTTAAAGCTATTTTAATAGAAAATAATGCTTTTAGAACGTGGCATAGAAATTGGCAACCCAACATGATTCAACTATAGTTGCATTAATGGGCTATATGGGAAGTGGCTGATGATAACATTGCAGTTCTCTTGTTTACCTGCTGGTAAATCAAAAAATCCTATTATTCAATAAAACTCACACGTAATAATCTATTTCGTCTATATTTTATAAAAATAATTGGGGGAAGGGTTAATGGAAAGATATTTGAGAGAAGTGACTGGTAATTACCTAACACTGAATAGCCCCCCTCCCCCATATTCCTGAGTTGATGATATATTTGTTGATAAAACCCATGTTTGGCGTTTTTAAATTAGCGATCAAATTTGATTGTTTATTTTCGGGCATTTTTTCAAAGTTTTCATTGATTTGTAACTTTAATTTTTGACAATTAGCCCCCGTTGAATACATGTTTCAAATGATGCATTAAATCACTTTTAGTCAATTCCAGCGCAAAAAACAGTCTCAAAAGAGCTAAAAACGTGGTATTTTCCTTATTCAGCATTTTGGTTGACAGGCCAATGGGGGGCTATAGTCCCCGCTTCCCCCATGGCAACGCTACTGCTGGTACTCCGTCATATTATGGTAAATCCAGCTCTGATTAATGCATTACGTTCACAAAAAGGCTAGATGCGGGCCTGAGATAGCAACTTTCAAGACAAAAACTTTCCGTTTTCTTCGGGTTATACGTTTAAATTGGCTGGGAAAAATTGAATTGAGGGGGACCCGGAGCTCCTGGTCTTCAATATTGTTGTTAGTTATACTGTTGTAAGCGAAAAATGCTAAAAAAAAACTGAAACTGAAAAAAAATTAGGCTTTTTTGTCACATTTTGTCATTGGTGAAATTTCAATTGGGAAGGGGGCGGACCCCCTGCCCCCTCCCCTTGGCTACGCTTATGTTCCAAGTGAGGAAAACAAAAAAGGTGTTCGCAAAATTTCTGCGAGGTTTCTGGCGTTTTCCAACGAAATTTCAACTGTTCAAAAAATAGTGCTGTCCTCGAGCCGAGGACAGGCCAATTTTCGAGGACTTGAGGCTTCGAGGCCAAGGCCAAGGCCAAGGACTTGACCTTCGAGGCCAAGGCCAAGGCCAAGGACTTCAAAATGTGTCCTCGAGGACGTCCTCGAGGCCAAGGACGTCCTCGAGGACTCCACCTCTGGCAACTACATTAGGAAATTAAAGAATGCTGTTGCGCTCTATGCGAGTAACTGAGAAAAATTTTGGCAGTCGTTCAAGTCGAAAAAAAGAGCAATTTTGCGTTGCGGCAAAAGCAGTAAAAAACGTTCACCCAAGCACACAAAGCTTTGGGACTAAACAACTTAAACAGTTTTACAAATATGGCCGCTAAAATTAAAGGCGGTGAATCATTCAGCCAAATCCGGTGGTTTACAATAGCTAAAATTGAACTATAATTTTTGATATTTTTTGTTTTAATTTTGGGGCTGCGTTTGCAAAGATATTCAACAAATACAAAAAGATATCCCCCGAAAAAAGTTTTTGGAAACGCTGGGTTTTGATCTTCCTGCCAAAACCACAGTTTTCTAAACTATTAGGCCTACTGTAATCTTATTAAACTATCAGGCCTAACTATCTCTAAACTATTAGGCCTAATAGTTTAGAGATAGTTAGGCCTACTTAGGCCTAAACTATTTAGAAAAAAACTATTTAGAAATAAACTATCACTAAACTATTTGGCCTACCACAGTTCTCTAAACCATTACGCCGACTGTGGTTTTGGCGGGAAGAACAAAACTCAGAGTTTCCAAAAACTTTTTTCGGGGGGACATCTTTTTGCATTTGTTGAATATCTTTGCAACCGCAGTCCCAAAATTAAAACAAAAAATATCAAAAATTATAGTTCAAGTTTAGCTATTGTAAACCACTGGAATTGGCTGGATGATTCACCGCCTTAACACCTTAAACAGTTGTACAAATGTTGTTGCTAAAATTAACATCCGTGTTTTCAAAATTAAGAACAATTGAGGCTAAAATTTGGCAAAAAAACTACGAACAGCCAGCCTCAACTTAATATTTATTGGTTCGTATAAAAAAAAGTATACTATATGCCGTAAAAAAATTACGGCAAGTTTTTTTGACATTCTTCGATTCAGTTTATTTTTGCCATTTCTGGCATGGAAGCAGCGAAAATTAACATACGCTCTTGACTCTTCAAAGTTCAATGCTACCGTAGCAACAACACAAAATGAAAATCAAACTGACACTTACATATTTAGAGTAGTTCAACCAATTCAGTGTGAAACATTCAGCATACTTTGACTCAGAAAAGCAGAAGAAAAGGGAAACCACAACAATAACAAAAAAACAACACTTTTCGTATTTACATTTCAGTGATGTCGTACATTAAGTTGTGATAACACGTTGTTATTTATGTATTTTACGCAAAACTTAGTCGAAAATTGGATTTTGGGGTGTAATTTAGTAGTTGACAAAACTTTACAAAATTACGCCAAGCCACAACTTCCAGAGACAACGATATTTGTTATAATTGCTACCCTGTAGTAAGTTGAGCGAGGTTAAGGCTGTACAATACAGTCACTGTCAGCAAATCAGCGCGGGCAAAGACAGAGCAAAAATCCGCACAATAAAGAAAGAAAGAGGAAAAAGAGTGGGAAAAAGAGTTGCGTATCATCTAGTTTTACATCATTGGTTAAACCACGTTAAACCGAGTGTTGAGTTACGTGGAAACAAAAACAGAAATAAATAAAAAGGAAATACAATAGTGGAATACCATTGGTTTAGATTTTGTGTTTTTATAACCTATATTTTTGATGAAAATTATATTAATTTTTAAGCTAGATTTCGGTCTCATAACGTTGAGAAGTTAACATTATTTGCAGGGCATGGTATGGAATGGAATGGAAAATGGAATGGAATGGAGCAGAAATTTCGGTATGGAATATGGAAGATGCCAGAATGGAATGGAATGGAAGATTTCAAGAATGGAATGGAAGACAATCTTCCATACTTCCACACCAATTCCATACTAGATTTCGTGCATTGTATTTACAGAAAAGTACATACCGATGTCGGGTAGTGATAAAATATTGTCACACAAGTATTTAACTTCTATATCTGCGCATGTTATATTGTCAACAAATCGCGGTACTTTGATTATGTACATTGCGCAAACAGTGTACGTATTGTATCATTGTAAGACATTGCAATTTAATTGCAGCATTGATGTTACAGTTGACGACCTTGATAGATTTGACTTGTTTTTGTTTTTTTGTTTTTTTTTGAGGCTGATAATTTGCCCAGTCGTAAATTTTGTTTTCTTACATCGTGACGAAAACTCGTATTTGCTATTTCATCCCCGTTTCGCCTAATTTCATTTATATTTTTAGTTTTTAAGCTTACCCTACAGTGATTCTTTTTTGTGTTAAAGCTTGGTATTTCTATTACAGTAAATGTTCTAGTTGAAGTGAGGGCAAACCTGTATGGTAATCATTAAACCATTGGCATAGCCAGAAGGACCGGGCCTTCTGCCTCCTCCCCCCCCAATTGAAAAGCTACCAATGATAAAAATGATGACACAAAGCCTATTGATTCAGTTTCTTTTAGCATTTTTGGAGTGCAGCAGTACATACGTACAACGGCAATTAGCAATAACTAAATATTGATATTGACGAACAGGGGGCTCATGCTCTCTCAATTTAAATTTTTACCAATCAATTTAAATATACAAGCCGGGAGAAATTCAGCGTTTTTGTTCTAAAAGGTGCAACCTCAGGCACTCATCTAACTTGGTTATGCAATAACATGTTTTAGGCCCCCAGCAAACTTTTATATTACAATAAAATGATTAGCGACCATTTATGGCATCTAATGTACCTACTTTAAATTACCAACCTTAAATAACAATCCACCCCCATCTGGTCAGTTTTCACGCGACAAAATGCTTTGAAAAAACCTAGTTAGGGGAATGCTTATTGAACAAATTATTGAATTTGAATCGAGGGTGCCTGTGCCCCTGGTCGTACATATATTCCTAAAACTGTTTTTTTTTTCATGACAAAACAAAAATCTTCAAAGGCAAATCTTCGAGTGCATTATTTAATGCTAAAAATGTTGCACAAAGCAATATACCTTGATTTCCCTGACTTGGGCCAAGTCACAAAATTTGAACCCAAAATGCAAGATTTAAGCGTGTTTTGGACTTGACCTGAAGCAAAGAAAGGGATTTTTTCAATTGGCTTTCAAACATCAAAAATTTTGTTCTTTCAAATGGCTCTGAAAACGTGCGAAATGTGATCCGAATCACATTAAAATAGCCATTTTTTCCTAAAAAATTACAAAAAATTGCCCAGCGGCTGGGAACTCTGTGACATGTTTAAGTTGCACTAATTTGCTCACCACGTTTCCCACTTTTGATAGGATAGAAAAATTTTTAACTTGCGGTTCTAGTCCTTCCTCTATAGCAAATCCAGGTTACGAGCCAAATCAGACTCCCAGTTTTTGATCGTTATTCTTAGTCCCATAAAAAGTCCCTCTCTTCAAGGACTTCTGATGACGTCATTGCATGATTTGCGGTTTAGTCCTCCCCCTAATTCAAAATCCAGGCTACGCCTATGCATTAAACCATGTGCAATATGCAAACCAGATACCGGTCGTTGCATCTTACATATGGTTGGCGCACCTTCACGAGCGGTTGCTTTCTACATTGCAAAGGCGCCAAGCAAAAAAATATACGTTGCATTGCTTCCAGTGTAAAATTTCTTTGGTATGGAAGTATGGAATGGAATATGGAAGAAAATTTTAGTATGGAATGGAATATGGAATGGAAGATTTTTGGTATGGAATGGAAATGGAATGGAAGAAAATTGCCAGTATGGATTATGGAAAAATCGTCTTCCATTCCATTCCATACCATGCTCTGATTATTTGTCATAACATATTAGCGCAAATCAAACGTTATACGAAGTGACTCGGCGAATGGAACACGCGCGGTTAAATATACTAAGATTTCAGTGACGCCACTCGTTTTCGGAAATTTTTATTTTGATTATTACACTTATAGGTTTGGGTTAGGGTTTAGGTTAGGCTTTGGGTTAGGGCTAGGATTAGGGTTACGGTTAGGATTAGGGTTAGGGCTTAGGGTTAGTTTTTTTAGGCCTTATTTCAAAATGTCTGTGCGAATGGAATATTCGCCAAGCCTCTTCCAACATTATATTTAATGTTAGGGACAAAACGATCGATAACACGGTTAAAATAGTGGAAGGCTTTATTTCATTGAAAATTCAAATTTCTAGCTAGATACACATACGTTACAGTATCAATTAAATGAGATTGTGCTTGAGATCTATTTTTTGAAGAAATGAGAACCAAGGATGGCAGTACGGTACGGTACGTTGGTACGGTACGGTATGCTTCAATTTTTGCAAAAAAGTACGGTACGTCTTTTTGTAATGGTGCGGGTACGGTACGTTGGTATGGTATGCTTTGTTTGAAAAGGTACGGGTACGGTACGTTGGTACGGTACACCTTTTTTGTAATGGTACGGGTATAGTATGTTGGTACACTGTTTGAATTAAAAATCCCAAACTTTTCGCACATTGCGCCGGCTTTTTGTATGCAGGGGCAAGAGACAGCTGAGGTCGACGCTAAATGTGTGAATTGAGATCGCTGATTAATGGCTAGTGATTTCAAAGTTAGTTAAAATTGTGAGCACCGTAGTTAAAAGCAAAGAGGACAGTACGGTACGTAAGTACGGTACGCCTCAATTTTTGCGAAAAAGTACGGTACGCTGGTACGGTACGCCTTTTTTGTAAAGGTACGGGTACGGAACGATGGTAGGGTACGCTTCAAAAATTGAACTGTAGTACGGTACGCTGGTACGGTACGGTTCAAGGTGCGAGGTACGTAGTACGAAAATTCTGAACGTACCGTACCGGACTGCCATCCTTGATGAGAACTAATTTAGAAAAATTAGATAATAACGAGGTTAGCTATACCTTGTTCAATTATTTCCCTTATCCAGAGGTGGAGTCGAGGACACAAGGCTCGAGGCCAAAGCCAAGGACATAAAAAAAATCCGAGGCCAAGGACAGCCTTTCCGAGGACAGACACTTTCGAGGCCAAGGACAGGAATGCTCGAGGCCAAGGCCAAGGACCAAGGACACAAGCGCAAGTGCTCTCCAAAAAAAAAAAGGTAAATTTTTCAGGTGATCTCCAAAAAAAAAAAGGTCTTCACAAAAATTTTTCAAGCAATCTCCACAAAAAAACGTTTTCCAAAAAATTTTTTAAGCGCTTCACAAAATTTTAACAATTCAAAAAATACTGCTGTCCTCGAGCCAAGGACAGGCCAATTTTCGAAGACTTGAGGCCTCGAGGCCAAGGACTTGACCTTCGAGGCCAAGGCCAAGGACTTCAAAATGTGTCCTCGAGGACTCCACCTCTGCCCTTATCCGTAAAAATAGATTTAATTAATTTGTCTATGTATCATGGTATCATTGGCAACTCTGCGTTTTGAGATTTAGTGACGTCATACACTTTGCAATATTTCTTGCTAAATCAGCAATGCCGTGTTCGTTTTGCGATTACCATTTAGAATATTGGGTAAGTGAAGTGTTAGTGAGTGGTGACTATTGAAGTCTTAGAGATGAAAGTGATTGTAGCTGGATTTTCCAAAACTGGTACGAAAAGTTTAAATGTTGCTTTGAATAAGCTTGGTTATGAAGTGTATGATTATATGGAACATTATTGGTATCATGGGGATTACTGGAAAAGAATATTTGAAGGAAAAGGAAGTTTAGAAGACTTCAAAGAAATGTATGAAAATGTTGATGCTGTTGTGGATATTCCTGTGTATTATTTTTGGGAAGAAATTCATTGGGCATTTCCTGATGCAAAGGTTAGTACTCATACTGGTCTGCTGGTAGTGGTAGGCTAACGCTACTAACAACTAGGCCTATCAGTTTAAAGTTGTAAACATCTCCAATAGAATATTACTCTTATCATAACAGATGGGGAGTAACACAGTATCTGGTATGCCCAAGCGAATCAGCTATGTATAAACAGATTGCAATACATTACAACAATTACCGGTAACAAGTAGCCCAGTCTAGTACGATAGCCCTACTGAGTAGGGGATATCGTTAACTATAAGCCAGCCGCATTTTTTCAGAATCTCAGCGACTCGTGTATAAGCGTGTGCATGCTCTCACTCCAGACTCCTGTCATGCACGTAGGCTACTCATTTTAGTCATTAAGATTAGGGCTAGATTTGGGGAATAGCTTAGATCAGAGAGGAGAGAGCGCACGCGTGCTCATGCACAAGTCGCAGAGCATCCGAAAAAAAAGTGACTGCTTATTAGGGTTATAATTTTGGAAGGCTTTATTTCACCGAAAACCGGTTACGCAACGAGAAAAGTCGTATTACGGTAACCGAAAATATTACCTTATAAGGTCACAAACTCCGGTTACGCAAGTGGGAAAATGAATATTACGGTGACCGGATTTTCCGGCTACAGTAGTTTCACTTGTAATAGTTGGGTAGCCGAAAAATGTTTGGGGAGAAAAACAAATTTTTATTTTCTCTACTTGAATTTATATTCTCTCTATTTGAAATTTTATTCTCTCTATATTTGAAATTTTTTCTCATTTTCATATGTGGGTTTTTGTCTTTCTCTCTCATCTGTCATTGCTCTTCTTTTGGTACTGTATTCTATTTACTTGTTGTTACCTCCTTCGTTTCCGACTCTTTCTCTCGGCTTCACTTGGCGTTTTCGGTACTCGACTCTTCCAACTTTTACGTGAACTCACCTTCGATCTTCTCGGGTTTCGAACCCGAATCCCAACGCATTGATGATTCACGCTCCGAAGTCGTTACCACTCGACCATCCAAGCCTGTGATGGATACCTCACAAATGGCGCTAATAAACCAAGACATAACGATGAGCATTGAAGCGTATCGCCGGTCACCCAAGTGCTATAACCGACACTTGCGTAACCGACAACCAACGACGTTTGTGCATTTGAACTTTTGTGTTGGCTATATCTGATTAAATCTTGTTCCATTAACCTCCTCTACCAAAACAGTGCTGCCAAAGGTTCGCCACTATACTAACTACATTTCTTAAGAACGAATATTTGCAAACAAGCAAGTGTTCGAGAGCTGAAATGTACTAGCTACAGCTTTCTTTGATTGACGGAAATCTCAAATACCAGAGGTGAAGGACACATTATTCAAGTGAAGTCATTGAGGTGAAAGACTCAAGGATACATTTTGAAGTCCTTGGCTTCGAAGGTCAAGGCCTTGGCCTCGAAGCCTCAAGTCCTAGAAAATTTTTCTGTCCTCGGCTCAAGGACAGCACTATTTTTTTTTGAACGGTTAAAATTTAGTTGGAAAACGCCAGAAACCTCGCGGAATATTCGCGAAGACTTTTTTTGTTTTCCTCTTTTGGAGATCACATGAAAAATTTTCTTGAAGACCTTTCTTTTTGTTTTTTTTTTGGAGATCGCCTGAAAAATTTTCTTGAAGACCTTTTTTTTGATAACACTTGCACCTGTATCCTTGAGCATTCCCCTTTGGCCTCGGATTTATTTTGTGTCCTTGGCCTCGAGCCTTGTGTCCTCGACTCCATAGACCTTAAGTTCTCAAAGTGCTCCTTACGGAGACCCAAGGCTCCGCTAAAAAAACCTAGGGTCTCCGCAACCTATTCGTTTACTTTGTTTTTAGTTTAGAAATTTATAGTGGGGCTCCGAAAATAATGGTCAACCTCTTCAAGGGCTCCATAACACCAAAAGTTTGAGAACCCCCGATATAGACGATAGAGGTTGGCAAACGCTGTAACTCGTTGTCTTTTGGCCATGAGCTATACTTACAAAACCAAGATGAAATTACAATGTCTTTCTTTATTGATTACATTTTCTAACTACTGCAAATACACTAGTTAGGTTTCTGACCACAAAATTAACCCAAACTTGAAAACACACTAGTACATAAGTATTTCAAAATATCTTATAACGGTATAAGTAGAATTTATTTCCAAATTCGCACATTAATAAAAATCAGTTAAAAACAAACAATACAAAACATAGTCAGGTAAAATCAATTATTTTATCTCCGATTCTAAACACTTTTTGGTAAGTGTGCATACACAGTACTTCCTCGATTATCCGTACCTCGTTTATCCGGCATTCGATTATCCGTCCATTGGGTCAGATAATAATTTTATGATATGACTAACACTTTTCCAGTTAATGTGGGGCAATAGATAGCCCTACTGTAATTTTGACGATCATGCAAATTTACATTGCTTTCAATAAAAAAGTACTGAGATCCCTCAATGCGGTACATTATTTGATGTTGAACCTCGTTTAAGTTTTGGTGCATTCGAATCTGCTTCTTGCTGCGTTGTTTTGGTTTAAATAAAGAAATTCAATTATGCGGTTTTTTTACTTATCCGTTTAGGTTTTGAAGAAATGCTGTCCCGACTAGACCGGATAATCGAGGAAGTACTGTATTTAAATTCAGGGATGAAACGAATCTAGTCAGAGCTTTGACCAGAGTCGCATTTTATGACTTTTTGAAACAACTCAAGTCGCATTTACGTAGAAGATTCAACTTGAATTTTAATGCCAACGACTCAGTCATAGTTTAGATTAAATTAGTAAATGAAGGAAAAAATTTAATTATATGTTTGGATCAGGCGCGTAGCCAGGATTTGGAAAAGGGGGGGGGGCTCTTTTGAAAGAGTGAGAAAAGTGCAAAGGAATTTAACCCGAATTTTCATTATTCTTGAATCAGTTTCACATGGTTTGTCCGAAATTTGAGACGGAATTTCTCGGAAAGCTCTGAAATTCAAACGTTTTCTCCGCTCAAAAACAGGTGGTCTCAAAAACAAAAAAAAAAGGTCTACACCGAAATTGAGTCTGATTTTTAGGCCAAAATCGGAAATTCAGACACTTTTTCACACCGAATCACGACATCTACATCACAACTTCGGCACCCAATTTCCTTTGGAAGGACTGTTTTCAATTTTTCACCAAAAATCGGCCTAAAAAGCAACAAAAACGTGCGATTTTGCATACTTCACAAGCCAATGGGGGGGGGCTCGAGCCCCCCCTGGCTACGCTACTGGTTTGGATCAATGTTAAAAAAGAACAATTTTTTCCATACTAGAATTTTTTTAAATGACGTAAAGCGCCCTTGAGGTTGTTGGTGGTTAAACTTATATTTATATGTTAACAGTAACTTTTGATTTCAAAATTTTTCAAACGTGACCAAGTCGAAGTACACTTTTTTTTAGAACCGGTAAATCTTGAGTCGATACTGGCTGTTTTTATTTTTTGCAGGTTTTCAGCTTCATTTGCTCTTGATTTTGTAAAAATTTTGAGAGCCTCGATGTCAATTTTAGCGGCCATGTTTGTAACACTGTTTAATTCCTATTGCTCTGTCTGCTTTAAGTGAAAGCTTTCTCCACTGCTTTTGCGGCATCGTAAATTTGCAAACGAGAAAAAACAAGCTTTTTTCAAGTTGAATTGCCAACAACTTTTCTCAATTGCTTGCGCAGAGCAACAGCACTCCATAATCTTGGAATAATTGCAATTTTGCTTGCAAGCACAAAATCACTCAAATTTTTTCGTTTGTTTTTGTTTTATTTTGCTGCCGAGGCTGGCATTGTTTTTCTTATTTTTCGTTATAAAAAGTGTGTAATGCTAATTTTGTCAACTGGTGCTACGCAATTTTTCCTTATCAGACGAAATAGCAAATGGTTCTAAACATAGGCGTAGCCAAGATTTTCCATTGGGGGGGGGCAAACCACAAATCACATGCAATGACGTCATCAGAAACTTCGAAAGAGAATTTTTTGTGGGGGTAAAGATATCGTAAAATAGAAGATCAGAAGCCGTGGCCTGGTGTTGGCTCGTAACTAGGAACTCGTTCATGGGAGAGGGCTTAAACCAACAGTTAAAATGCGGAAATGTCTAAATTGGGAGACGTCTTTCAGTAAAGAAGTGTACCGTAATTCAAACGTAACACAGACGGGGTCTGGGGGCGGAGCCCTATGCCGCCCGAGGCTATGGAATCTGGGGCGAAGTCCCCAGACGCTGGGCAATTTTTCGTTATTTTTTGGAAAAAAAAGCTATTTTAATACCATTGGATCACATTTCGCACGTATTCATAGCCTTTTGAAAGTACTGGATTTCTAACATTTGAAAGCCAATAGAAAAAATTAAGTTGTTCAGTTTTCCTTTTGCTTGCAATTTAAGTCCAAAACACGTTTAAAATTCTGTATTTTGGTGTTAAATTTTGTAAGTGATTTGGCCCAGTAGGGGGAAGTAAATTGCATTGCATCCTGCAGTTTTTTAGCAGTACATAACAATCCAGTCAAATATTTTCCTTAGAGATTGTTTTGTCATGAAAACAACCAGTTATAGGAGTACGTATACGGCCAAGGGGCGCAGGCCCTCTCAATTCAAAAATTTGTTAAATGAGCATTTCCTTTACTGTTGCTAATTTTTTTTAAAAGTATTTTGTTGCATAAAAACTGGCAAGGTGAAGGTGAATTGTTATTGAAAAATGTACAGCAGATAGTTACGCCTACAAACCATGCCATAGCCCGGGTCGGATTTACATTGAGTTGAGCCCTTGGCACTTTGGGATTTTTGCAATATTTTTCTTCCACATACAGGTGAAGACCAAAAAAAGTCTTATCTGAGTGCGGGGCCCCTGGCACTGAGCCATATATTAAATCCGTCCCTGGTTAATGGTATTGCATTGCGTTCATAAAAAGGTTAGATGAGGGCCTCAGTTGGCAACTTTTAGAAAAAAAACCTTAATGTTACTCTGGCTATACGTTTAAATTGGTTGGCAAACATTAAATTGAGCGGGCCCCCTGGAACTATATTATTGTTGGGGGCCCATTTAAATTGAGGGCCATTTAAATGTTATTGTAGGGGGCCCATTTAAATTGGTTGGTAAAAATTAAATTGAGGGGGCCCGGACCCCCTGGATCAATATTATTACTAATATGTTGTACGCGTGTACTGTTGTACGCGAAGATGCTAAAAAAAATTGAAACTGAAGAAACAATATATTTTTGTGACATTTTTATCATTGGTAGCATTTCAATTAAGGGCCATTTAAATGTTATTGTAGGGGGCCCATTTAAATTGGTTGGTAAAAATTAAATTGAGGGGGCCCGAGCCCCCTAAATCAATACTATTGTTAATTACTGTTGTACGCGAAGATGCTAAAAGAAACTGAAGAAACAATAGTCTTTTTTTGTGATATTTTTATCATTGGTAGCATTTCAATTAAGGAGGAGGGGCCACCCCCTCCCCAGCTACGCCTTGGTTCTAAATGCAATTCGCTTTCTCAGCAGTCTAATTGCGAACATGGCGACGATTTTAAGTAATTTTCAGCAAAAATTCGCTTTAGGTAGAAGTTTTCAACATTTCGCCATTGAATTTTTGGGAACCAAAAAACATTACTCGCACGCTTGAAGAGCGCTTTGAAATCTTCGTTAAGTTGGCGAAAAAATGTGACGTATTTTTACTCAAGTTATATCTCGCAATCGATCCAAGCAACTTGGCGAGCGAAATGATGTTAGCCAGCTCTCAGAGCTCCAGATAAACGTGTAAAAACAACCCCTTGCTTTTAACGAGTATTTCGTTCGGTAGCCTACCTTAAAAAATTTTCGCAATTAATGTGTACGAGAAAACTTCTGCCGTGTGGGCCCAAACTAGTAAAATCCATGATGTAGTTCGCTTGAGACCAGGTCTACACTGGGCGTAAAATCGTGAGCGTACGACCGTAGCGTCTTTTTTTTTTTAACAGAATTTAGTACGCGCGGCGTACCGCCTTGTTATCGTACAAGATTCCGTTGGCGAAAATAAACTAAGGATACGCTCGTACGTTGATGATTTTATGCATAATGTAGACTGGGCCATTTGATGCGATCAAGGCGGACGTTTTTCTTTTTCTTTTTTTTTCTTCAAAATATTCAGAGATTTTAAGAATATTTTCACCAAATTTCATCTTTCCACAATTTTCCATTGAGCCATTTTCAAGACATGAAAGTTAAAATGCAAGGTTTTCCCCTTGCAAATTTTGTAAAGTTGCATTAAAAGCGAAATTTCAAAAGTTACTACTTGTTTTCAACTACTAACAAGTGTTATGAGAGAGCGTTGCTGTCGAAATGCAGTTGAGAAGAAATTGCAAATTAGCAGTCTTTTGAGTAAAAGCACGTCTCACTTTTCCAAAAGTTAATCTTCTATCATCATAACCCTGACAAAATTGCATTAGTGGCAACTCAAGAAGAAAATTGTTAACTTTGAAACACAGTATCTTGAAAACGGTAAGAAATAGAAAGCTCAAAATTAGTGAGAATGCATGCTAGACTTTTCTCAACGTTTTAGTCAAGACAAATTGAATGCCCTTTTAGTTTTCACAAAACATCCAGAATGAATGAGCAAATGATGATAGCTAACACAATACATAAATCGGTCCGGCATGTTTGAATACCAAATACATCACATGCTTAAAAAATAAACTCGTAGCTTCTGTTGAGGTAAACACGATTTAGAAGAATTCAACTTTTCAATGATGTAAATCAAAAGTTGACAGTGAAATATCACAAACCATTTTACAACAAAATCTCTTTAAAATATTACGTGGTTTGGAAAGCTTCCTTTTCAGCGAAGAAAAGCATCTTCTTCATTTGGAAGATTGGTTTAATTGAAATAGCGCAGCCTTTTTTGTGCATTACATTTTCTTCCCATGATGCAAGATAACTTCAGATTCTTTTTCATATCCGCTGTTTCTAAAAAAATATTTAGCAAATAAATAACTACATTATCATCAAAAATGGTGAAGTCTGTTTACACCAACGCATTATGTATGTTTTTAAACTTTTAATGCTATAGTAATGCAGTACAATACTATCTGAACTACAACCAATGGCTATAAATGTTAGTAACAAATTACGAAAGTCGGCAAATTGTCGACTTTTTACATAAGCAAACTGATAAAATTGACAAACTTTCATGCTAGCCTTGGATCCGTAACAACTGACCATGACAAACTGACCGCAAATCAAATGATGCCGATTGGCTAAGAAGGGCGATCATGAAAATATTTTACTATCCCCAGAGCCATCTTGCCCCAGAAACCCTCACTTTGTGATGAAACCATTGGCTCGCAGTCAGTTTGTAGCGGTCAGTTGAGTTGGCTCGGCTAGCTTAGTCTATTACTGTATTTTAAACTAGACTTGCATCAAATTATGTTGAAAAACCTTTCCTTTACTTTACTCAAGGTTTAACTACTTTTGTTCCTATTTATTTGTAGTGTGTTCCAGAAATATTATCCATTATTTAAACAAATCACCCTAAATGCTGCATGTATTGGTAACTAAAGAGTACCTACAGTGATATGAAAGTAGCAGTACATTTTAAACAATCACAATGATTTCTCACACAAAATTAGTTGGTAATGATACTATAAGTTGTATAGTATAACATAAACAGATTTTCAAAGTACTTACTGTGGAATTTTTTCACAGTTTTTGAGAATGAATCTTTGAGGAATTTGATGACTTGTTACTCGTTCAGTCATTGTTGCTGTCATTTAGGGGCACCATTGGGCCACTTGTGTAATTTTGTGGCCATTTGTTGTTTTTTTAGATCAGATACTAAAGGAACATGGTCGAGAACATTTGTATATTTTTTGGAATTTCTTGACGTTATCATTTTTTGCAGCATTATTTTAATAGTATGTTTACTTCTTTTCAGTATCATGTTTACTATTCTGTATTGTTTATTCTTGAAAGTAGAATCTATCCTTGAAAACACAGAACATTGCATAAATCACCCAAATTCCATCTTCTACTTCATGCTGTAATTGTTCAAAATTACAAACAGCCTTTTTGACTTAATGCATCACTGTGCTTTTAAATCATGCAACACTTCAAGCACAAAATGCATGTTACTGACATACCGTTGACATATTATAGATTACGCAAATGATAAAATTTCTTCTTATTACAAAATCTGGAAAACATAATCATAGAATTAGAATATCTAAAACACATTAAACATTCAGCAATTGAAATACCAAACTGTAGCAAAATACCATAACTTTCAGACCATAAGGCGCACTTAAAATACCGTTACTAAAATTTTCAAAAAACTGAAGTTGTGCCTTATATATGGGTCCACGACTTTTCAGCGCGACCATTTCGACGCGGCCCTTTTCGGCACCAACATTCTGTGCTTTTCACTAACACTAACCCAAAGCCCTAACCCTAACCCAAACCCTAAATAAGTGAACTGTCAAAGAGCACCGAATTGGCGCTGAAACGATCTGTGCAGAAAACAAACAGCAACGAAATAGGCGGTGCCAAAATGGTCGCACCAAAAAGACGTGATCCTCTTATACATGCAGGGGTCGAAATTAACTTTTGTAACAACTTGCCCATTAAGCAAGTGACATCAAATTTCATCTTGCTCGAAAAAAATAGGTGCAATAAGTTCAGAGGTTGTTTAACTTTGGAAAAAAATTTGTGAAATGTACTTCTCAGTTCTAGGCAAAAAGCAGTGAATTACAAAATACACGTAGTTGCATATCCTATTTTGAGAATCAAGTTTTTGTAGGCGATGCTATGTTAATATGATGCAGTAAGTAACTCTTTCCAATCATGCACTACACAAAAATTGATTTTTTGATTGTAATTATTTCAATTATTACAATACATACAGTGATATTGACTAATGTTGCAGTTTTTTGCAAACACATTTTAATTCAAATATTTTGGAAACTACACTAGCTAAAAAGCCGAAATTTTTTGCGATAGGAGCTAAAGTATTTTCAAAATAATCATAACAAAAACATTGCAAAATTTTTGACGTTGCTTTTATGTAGCACAGTGTAGCACTTGTGATATCTGATACAGAGGTTTATGAGGCAAGTGTGGGAAATTTTTTCTTAAAAAAAAAAAGTAGCTTTTTGTGCCAAAAAGTTCCCAAACGTGTCTGGGTATTAAAAATGTACTTGTGATTAAGAAGAGTTAACTGCAATTAATAATGTGCGTAAGATTACAACAAAGTGTTAATTGTGACACTTACAAAGCGCTAACTAAAATAAAGGAAGCAACAGCTTTCTCTACTTACATATTTTACTTTATTGCAGCAAAAGCAGACCTAAAATGCATCTGTGAATAATCTTTGTGATGTTGTTTTGTCCATCGGGCAAGCTAAGCCGAAAAATAACTTGCTTGAGGCAATTTCAACTTGCCTTGAGCAAGCGGGCAAACGTTAATTTTGAACCCTGATATGAATTAGGTTATACTCTTTTTCTCTTTACAATTTAAATCAGAGCTATTTAGAGTTTTACAATTTTTAGACCTCTTTAAGTAACATCTCATATATATAGTGCACCTTCTATAAGAAAATAATAGCCATAAAGGTCATGTATTGATCATGCACTTTATAGCTAAAAAAATACAGTAAATCACAAAAATTAAGTCATTGAATTCAAATAACAAGGCAATAATAAAGGGTTTGATGAGGGTTGCAAACTCAAACTTGAACTCGAATAAAAACAATCAATTTCTCGAACTCAAAAAAATAATTTGTCTAAACTCGAACTCAAATAAAACTGATCGAGTTTGAGTTCATTGAAAAGAACCTCATAAACCAAAAAAAATGTCAAAAAAAATTTTTTTGTTAATTAAGCAGGGTAAATTAAGATTATCATTCATTTGTTTATGCTGTGGCAACATAGAAACAGAGCATGGTGTATAGAAAATGAGAGCAATTAGCCGAAAAGTAGACTTAGCATTTTTGTCAGAATGAACTCCAAACTTGAAAAACTTGATATTTTTGCTGTATTTAAACCAAAAAAAAACAAAAAAACTCACACTTGTCAGAATAGACTATACTTCAATTCAAATAAAAATCTATTGAGTCTGCACCAGGGGTTTGATGATGATTATAAACAGCTTTGGGCATTAACTCATTAATAAAAAAGTTAAGTTTTTCATTAATGAGTTAAAAAGCTTTTGTGAGTTAACTTATTAACTACAACTTTTGTTAAACTACTTTAATGTTTACGTTAATCCGTTAAACTTCTAGGCTACACCATGCGTCTTACTGCCATAATAATAGATATAAAAAAATGAATTAAAAAAAAGGCTTCCATTTTGTCTATCTGTATTAAAATAGTAAATACCGTAGTAACAGAAATCAGGAGTAATTTTTATCTTGTATGGAAATGGAATCATTTCATTGGGCATCAACAGCGGATTAATATATAATTTTTTTAAAAATTACGAATTAACAATTAACTTTAACTTGCGTTACTGTTGTTTTTCAGTTAACTACTTAACTTTAACTTAGTTAAAAAGTTGTTAAAAAATTCTTGGCAAATTAACTCTTACAGAAGTTAACGTTTCTCATTAACTTGCCCAACACCGATTATAAAGTATGGTGATTAGAGAGGTGAGGGGGTATGATTACTGATAGCATAAGGAGTATATAATATGGAGATAGATAGCCTTGGGTTTTAATTACTAAATTAGTGGCCAAAGGACTGTGAGGTATGATAGCCTTAAAGAGACATTGCTAGAGATCAATTTCATTAAGATGAAAACTACTTGAGGTAATAAATAGGTGCCCCAAATCTTGTTCCACTATTTTCCTTGTCCAAGGGTATTCAAGTCAAGTTGTTCACTCTTGACTAAAATGTCGGGAAAAGCCTCAAATGCATCCTCAAGAAATTAGAACATCCTATGTCTACTTCTCAAGATATTGCAGTTCAAAGTTAACAATTTTCTTCTTACTTCAGAGTTGCTATTTTGTCAATTTGTGACAGAAGATTAACTTTTGGAAAGTTGGCTTGAATTTACTTGAAAAGCAATTAATTTACAATTTGGACTCTCAACTTTGTTTTGGCAACTACCTACTTTACTGCACAAGAATCGTTGAAAATTACTGATAACAAACATGCAGCAACTTTTTGAAATTTTGTCTGTAGTTGGTAACCACGGATGTGGAAGCGGAAGATGGAAGCAGAAGTGGTTAATTTCAGATTTTTTGTGGAAGCGGAAGCACTTTGATGAAAAAGACTGGAAGCAGAAGCAAACTCGGAAGCGACTAATTCTATCCGAAGCAGGAAGCAAAAAAATTCCAAAGGTGAGGAAGCGGAAGCGAACTCAGAAGCATAAAACTTCAAGAGGAGCTGGAAGCTGAAGCATTAAAAATTTGATTGCTTCCACATCCCTGTTGGCAACCCTGACAAAATTTCTTAGAGAAAAAGGCTTTTCTAAGGGGAAATCTAAACTGTCATATCTTGGGAACGAAAGATCATTAAAAGCTCAAATGTGGTGAAGCTGGTCTTCAAATTTGTCTTAAATTTTTTGAAAGAAAACCCAGCAAATACATTTGTGATGGGAATGTCCTTTTAATCTGTTTGCCACAGTATAATTGCAACCCTTCGTTTTGAAATTCATGACATCAAAAAAAGATCTCTTTGAAAAAATGCAAATGATTTGCAAAATTTCTAGCGATGCTCTATAATTGAATATTGTGTTGTTTATTCAGCAGATTTTGCAAAGCTACTGTATCTTTTTCTGATGACACAAAATTTCAAAACACAAGTTGTCAATGGTGCAGAATCAAGCAGATTAAATCTAACCTATTTGTGCAGATAAATAAGATCTGGAAATAAGGGAAGAAGGTTTGGGAAACATTTTTTTTACCAAAAATAGTTTTCATAAAACCGATCTCAAGCAGTATATATTTCTTTCATTGCCAGCTCTATCGCAAAGTGATTTTGCCAAAAAGTGAAAGTTAGGGCAAGACAGCTCTGAGGATAGTACCAGTACTTAGTAGGATAAAGGCTTATTTCAAATTCACTGACTGCTATTCTGAGTCGATGCTTTATTAAAGAGATACTGCTCGATATTGGTTTCATTAAAATGAGAACTACTTGAGGTATATATTAAAGAAGTGCCCTAAACCTTGTTCCACTATTTATATCCCTCGTCCGTGAAAATAGATTAGATCCACTTGACTTTATATCATTGGCAACTTGCATTTCAAAATTTTGTGACACTAGAAAGAGAAACAAAAGACTTTCAAAATTTCTTGCACAGTGCAGAATACAATAACTAGGCCTACCGGTAAGGACACAATGTTCATTCATTATATATACATCGCATTTCTTATTCTCCAAGAAATGCTGCAAAGTTATCCTTTTCTAAAATTTTGCAAAGACTGAGCCAAAGATAAGTTAATTCTGCCACTTGTCTAGCATCTATAACATTAACTGCACAATGACAGTTGATCAGAGGTGGGCAAAGTGCAATTAGAAGCGCAACTTTTGCAAACTCCACAATTGCGGAAGTTGCGTTGCGCTTAAATTTTTTATTTTAAAACATTCCAGAAATTGCATTGCAGACTAGTCTTTAATTTGTGGCACTTCCAATTTTTTTTCGATTAATAGTGCAGTTCTATAGCCTACCAGATACACTGAACTTGATTTCATTTCATTTTGAGCATAATTTTGATAAATGCCAGCCTTCTTTAGCAAATTATTTACTTATTTTTGCCTATAAAGTTGCAAAAAAATGCAGTATTTCCATTGTATTGGGAAATTTCTTTTGTGGAAGTTAGATTGCGCTTTAACTTGGTTCAAAAATGCTGTTCCGCTATGGCGAAATTGTATTGCATGTCAACTGAATAAAAAAGTTTAGCCCATCGCGGAAGTTGCGCTCAGGTTCAAAAATTAAAAAAATAAATTGCGCATTTTGCGCTGCACTTTTACTGGTTGAAGAGATCGTTGCGCTGTGCTTTTGATATAAAGTTATTTGTGCCCACCTCTGCAGCTGGTCGACAAACCTGGTTCTGTGTAGCCTACTGATAGATCTTGTCTAGGCTATCTGTAGTGTGCGCTTAGTAAGTACGGGTAAGCCTGGTAGACCTATGTCAAGCCAATATTTGTGTTTCAAAGTTCAAAGACCAGCACTAGGATACCTGGAGTCTGGTATTAATAACTTGATTTTAGATCCAACTCTGAAAGAAAAGTAGACCGTAAACTACCGGTAGCCTACCACTTAAATTGTGAAAATCCATATAATTAGAGCTATTGACCTATACATGGTAGGCGACTCTACCCTATAGGCCTAAATATGTGATGCCTGTACCTAACGAGCAAGTAATGCAACAAACACTGCCTGATGAGTGATGCTGCACTTTCCTCAGTAGCCTACCTGTCTACTTCTGACTTGTAGGCTAGCCTACTCCAATAGGGAAAATCCGTAACTCAACTGACTGAGTAGGATATCTACTAGGCCTACCGCATCTGCTAACTTGCACTAACGCGCAGGCAAATTACCAATACGCACGACAGTTATACCGGTTGTACTGTATATACTGCACAGCACGAATAAGCTACCGGTACTTCTTTACCTGTACGCCTACCAGGTTTTTGCTTTCCCTTCAGCTTTCCCAATGGTTCATGATTATCATTCAATGCGTATTGCCTAATCGCTGCACCACTTTGGACAACTGCACGTCCATTTTCTCGTTTTTTTGCATTCTAATTTGACAATATCTCAGTTATTTAGTTAACCCTACAGCATCGGTTACCGTAGTGTTGGTTTGAAAGTTCGGTAACCGAAAAATCGGTTACCGAACTTTCAAAGTGATACTACGGCAACCGTAAACGGCTACCGAACTGTTACTTTTCGATCTTGCGTGACCGACCGCCGGTTGCCGTAGTGCTGAAATGAATTCTTCCGTGACCGAAAGTCGGTTACGCAGATGTGACTTTTCCACTTCGGTGACCGATCTTCGGTGAAATAGTCACTTCCTATAATTTTCTTTATCTGCAAATGTCTGATGTTGGAAGTGATGAACTTTTGCATGTTAATGACAAAAATCACTTTCTTTTTGGTTAACATTTCAAAATCCTTTTCACCTATGCTCCGAAAAAATCTTTTGATTCACTGTAAAATCATATTTACATTACCCATTAGAACAAAAATAGCTGCGTACAGTATGTATAATAACTGAATCAGAAAGTTAGTGGCTTTCCCAATCATACAAATTAAGTTTGTTAGTGAAGAGAAGTAGCACATTTATGGTAACTTCCAAAACCATATACCTCTAAATATTTGTACTGTTTGACGATTGCTAAAATTTTTTTCCATAATACTGATTTATCTTTTGGCTACCACGTTTCATTGTACTATCTCAGCTTCTGATGAAACATCAATCCAATGAGCCTGAATGTCAGTGTATTGGGCATGCTGTGAAAAGTTGGGCTAGTAAAAGAAGAGCTTGATTAATGGTTAGAATATCAATTTTTACTTCTTTTAGTTTTAGTGATACAGACAAAACCGGTTAATCGCATATGTAGTTTGCCATACATTTTTATGCGATTATTCGATATATGTGTTTAAGCGATATGCTCTAGAAAAAGTATTTTATCATAAACGGACGTTGTGCTAAGGATTGCGTATCAGCCAACTGGGGCATAAAGCGTTTTATACTTGTCTAAAATAACACTACAGCAAGTTGTTACAAAACACTGTGTATGTCGCCAGCAGTCGCATAAACAGCGCGACTTCAAGTTACTGTAATGCACTTACGCTACAAACAACCGCGATAAAATATTGTATTGATCTCAACAAAAGTCTTTATTGCATCACAACTACTTTGATCAGAGTGCGACAGCTTTTTTTCCTTTGTTTAAGTGCATTGTAATAACGAAAGAAAGTGATCGAAAAAGGCCGCTCACTGTTTCAGACATAACCTTATTTTATCGTTTAAAGTACTTCATGCGATGCGGTTGTTTAGTTTTCGGCCTGCCTTTAAAACATGTAGACGCATTTCCTTTGCAAAATTTTGCCTCAATAAAACATTGCGCTTTGTTATCGACAATTTCCTGAAGAAAATTGCTTTTAACCGAACAAAGATAGCAATTAGGGCAATAAAGCTTATGCGAAAATCCGATTTATTCCTTTAAACGGTATGTGATTAACAGGTGTTTTTACTTAATGTTAGATAGGATTTGGTTCAGGATTTCTTATTTGTATGCAATAAAACGATATATGCGTTTAACCCATTTATGCCTAGCGTCCTATATGTAGGACACCTACTCAAACTGAAATTGCGCTTCGCACATCCCATTTATGGAGGTAGATGAACTTGTAATACAACTATGAGTGTTTTTTGCGCAAACTTCATTTTCATTTTTGAAACAATTATTTCTGGTTAGAATATGGCGTGCTTTTGAAAATGCGCAATTTTGCTTTGGCCAAAAAAATGAAGGTGCACTTGGAATTCTTTAAATTATCACATTATTGCAAATAAGTTTGGAAAAATTTTTGTTCTTGTATTTATTCTATATATAACAGCCATTTCTAAAATAACTTTTGCTGTTTTATTTTCTCTGCCGTTTTCGGTATATTTTGTTTCAAATATCGGTGTCCTCCATGTAGGTTGCTAGGCACAAGCGATAGCAAAATGGCGGTCCCGACAGCGGCAATGATTCTCACTCTGTACAAAAGCAAGCGTTAGATTCCAACCGCGATTCTTACGCTTACACTCTGATACGTGGTAATTATCTGAACAATGACATCATTTGATATCAATAAAATTATTTTTCATCAATTGTCAAGCATTTTTATTGATCTCACAATAAAGCTGCGTGCAATTTTCAAAGTATTTCAAAGTATTACAGCTTTGACGAATCAATGTGCGAGTATTATGGGCGCCATGGATGCAAGCAGTTTTTGAGAGGTAAACCTATACGGTTTGGTTTCAAGATTTGGTGTGGTACCACTCCGCTGGGGTACTTGGTTTGGTTTGATCCTTATCAAGGCAAAATTGATTCATTTCGGACACAAGAAAATAACTTAGGGCTCGGAGGAAATCTTGTCACCAAGTTTGCGGATGTTTTAGCTAGCCTTGGCAGAAAATTTTTCCACTTATGCTACGATAACTTCTTCAATAATGTAAAACTGGTAACGACGTTGAAAGCCAAATTTGTGAAAGCAACAAGAACAATTCGTGAAAATAAAATCGAAAAATGCCCGCTGATTTCTAACGATGCTTTAAAATAACAAGAAAGAAGCAACTACGATTTCAAAACCGATATGAACCACGGTGTAATTGTTTGCAAATGGAATGACAATTTGTGCTCAAATGCGGTGGGAGTTCATCCCATTTCTAATGCTTCTTGGTATTCATCCTCTGAAAAGAAGCATGTGCAAATTGAACAGCCATACTTGGTCAAGCTCTATAACGAAAATATGGGAGGCGTTGACAGAAAGGACCAGAATATTTCAAACTATCGAATTGCAATGCGAGGTAAAAAGTGGTATTTTTGCCTGGTTTCCTATATGTTTGATATTTCCATCAACAATGCATGGCAATTGCAAAAAATTTGTGATGAAAATCCGATGGATTTACTACACTTTCGAAGATATATATGCCAGGACTTACTTGTCTCAGTATGCCGAGCCGTCTCATAAAGGACTGCGAGGGAGACCTCAAGAAACTCTATCTGATATTTGTTATGATGATAATAACCACTGGGTTGTACCTCAAGTCAAGCAAACCTGCTGCACTCATTGCCATGCAAAAACCACTACAAGATGTGAAAAATGTGATATCAGACTTCATGTAAAATGCTTCAAACAAAGAATATCACGTTCGGTAAAGACTGTAGGTTATTTTAGTCATGCTGTTGCTTAGGATTTTGTCATTTAGTGCAATCCAAACTTCAATAAAACAAAATATTACAAGCTTGTTTTGTAATTCTATGCTATCAGCATACTTATTACCTTGAATAAAACGACTAATGGAAATGCCGTAATTGTATTGCATCGCAGTCAAGCGCTTTGTGCGTACGCGCAATTTACGAATTTTTGATAATGGATTTGCCTAACGTCCTATATGTGGGATGGCATTTATCTCAAAAAGTAGACACCCAATTTCAAAAAAATAAATTTTAATGAGATATTTAGGTCTAAATTATGCCGCATATAAGTTTTAAGATCAAAGCTGAAAGTATTTCTACTTTCGGCACAAATAGGTTAAGCGGTATGCAATTAACCAATTTCGTCTGTACTGATAGCTAAATCAAGCTTCTGCTCATTCAGTTACGGTTTACAGTAAATGATTTTGTGCTGACTTCTTTTGAACTAAAAAATTTCGCTTTTGCTTTAAAAGTTTTTTTAGGTTGCTAAGGCTGTCGCATACTGGCAACAGTTTAACCTGTGACAAGGTTTGAAAAATTAAAACACTTGCAAGCAAAACTTTTTCACACTACATCCACCAAACTATATAAATCAGCCACAAAAGCCCTTTTTAACAACTATTTATCTACGAGCTACTACAAAATGTTTGACTGCTTCAAGCTTTGTCTCAGGTTAGATTATTGCAAGTGCCTTTAGTAATTTTTCAGAATTTTTTGGTTTTCTTTTTGCCTTGTCATTTCACGTTGTTAAAAAATCTCAAGTTAAGTTTGTTTGTTTTTCGGTCATAAAACAGTAACAGTGATTGACTTAAATTTTTAGTCAATTACTAAAAAAAACTAACCATATGACAAAAAAAAAAAAGAAAAACTTCTTATTTTTGAATACTATTCCAAAAATTACCTTTTTGTAATCGCAAAAATGACCTCAAGATTTTTAAAATAACAAAAAATTCTCAAAATCGGACATTTGACCTAAAAGTCTGAGTGAAAAATAAACCCAAGACTCCAATATCTGCCAATGATCTGCTTTACCATAGACATTCTGTGCCATTTTTTCATATTTTTAATGCACTCTTATCCCAGAGTTTTCTTATCTACCACAGCTTTTTACAGCGCTCATATGCACAGAACAAATTTAATATGTAATTATGCCTTATTAACTTAATAGATATATGCCTGTTTCAAAAATCGAACGAAAAGATTGCAACAACCAACATTCAGCCGTATTTTGGGGATATCGTTCGTAACTACAGCATTACTTTACCGTTGTATCACTTTTTACAAAATATAATGCTGAAAGAGCAATATATATCACCAACAAACTTTTGGCTATTTATGCGTAAATTATAGGCCCAGCAAGCTTACCTAAAAGTTGAATTTTTTGAACATTTTATGTGCTCTTTGTTTTTCATTACAGTTGCAAGAAAAAGTTTTGTTTGCACAAAAATTTCACCTCAGCTTCATTGCAAATATTATTAGTCTCCACTATTTTTTAGAGCTTGGTTGTGGTTCATTGTTTTATAATTTAACCAGGACCATAGACAGAGCTTATGTTATCAGGTGAGGCTCGTTTATTACAGTCGGAAAGCTCGTCAGCTCTAAACGAAAAAAGAGTTCACTTGCAACTAGGGAGACAAAATCTAGGGGCAAAAGAAACGTTCTTCGAGCGTGCTTATTTTGTCTGTATATCTGCCAGGCACAACCATATGGTTTTAGGTTTTCTAAGACGGCTTTAGCCCTCCCTTAACCCTTCTGGCTACAATCCTTCTTGTGATTATAAAAGTCTTTAAAAATCAAGCAGTAAGATTGCTTGAAACAGCATGATTGACATGTTAAAATATGCCAAAAATCTGGAAAATTTCAACGTATTACGTGCACCAGCTTTTTTTTGTTTCAGAATGAAAAGTTAGTGTAGAAATACTTAATACATAAAATTTCATTGATTGCAAACTCAGGAAATTGATTTCATTCCAAAAGTTGAAAAATTCATGAAAATTTAGTGTAGAAATACTTAATATATAAAAGTTCATTGATTGCAAACTGAGAAATTTGATTTCATTCCAAAAGTTGAAAAATTCATAACCCTACTGCTCATACTTAACAACACCCCTGAGTAGGCTACTGGCATAGAGGTAAAATTTTGGCATTAGCTTGTGCATTAGGTACCCGGAATAACTAGATACTGGTAATCAATAGTTAAACTGATATAATTTCATCTCATTTAAAAATTAGTTATATCCAGTACTTAAACTGTAAAAATTTTGCATGGAGGGACACTTTTGCAGCCTTGACCAAACGCATTTGTAACTCAATTTTGGTCCAGAAATTTTTGTCCAAGTTTTCCCCAAATTTGATTGAAGACCAAACCAAAAAAAAGTCTTCACTACAATTTGGCGCTATCTTCAACCGGGCTTTGAGATTTAAAATTATTGGTACCAACAGCCACTTATTTGTCTAATCATCCAGACGCTTACTCTTACTGGAGAGCCCTGAAATCTCATTAGGGGGACACAGAAATCTTGATGGGAGGATGCGGCCCCCCTACAATTTAAGTACTCAGTATATCTGTCTTTCATTGATCTGGACAGTGGAAAATGTTTGATTAATGATCAAAAGTAGACCTTAATTAGCTATTTCAATGAAAATGAATGAAAAAATTTGTAACTTTTTCCATTCAAGACCAAAAACCATGTTTGCAATGATACTAAAAATAATAATTGCCAATATGTCATTAGTACTGGTACAATTTCCAATACTAGTGTATATCAACTTCAGTCAGTTACCGCAAAATTACTTATAATTCAAGGGCACATCAAAATGAGAGATGACGTATTGTATAAATGTGTGATAGATGAATGCACCATCTCATGCCATTCAAGCAATAGAATAGGTTATTGTTGAACTCAAGCATAAATATGCAACTATGTTTCCTGTAATTACTGCTGCATTGCTGATAGAAAGCTGTTATTCTAGCTTTTATTGGTTTCATAGGTTGATAAAAAATGAGCTTTAACAGCTTTTTTAAATCTGTAGAATGAAACTTCTTTTATACTGCTTGGAATTTCATTCCAAACTTTAATTCCTGTGAATGATAGAGACTTTTGCCCTAATCTTGTTCTAGTTCTTGGAAGAAAGAAGTTGTTTTTGTGGCTCAATCTTGTTTTATGTGTATAGCAGTTTTTATTAGGTTAAACTTATCTGAATTTGCAAAAGATAATACATTATTGTGAATTTTGTACATTAGCTTTGCAGTTTCCAGAGAGTAAATATCCTTGAGTTATAAGCATTTAGCTCGATAGAACAAAGGATTAGTATGCTGACGATATCCACTTCCAGTTAACAATCTGATGCTTCTTTTTTGCAGAATAAAGAGAGGTGCTAATGTTGATTTTGAAGCAGTCCCCCAACTACTTATGCAGTATTGTAGATGAGAGTATATGAGGCAGTGGTAAACAGATCTTAAGGTTTGCTCATCTACAAAGTGTTTTAATTGATTAAGGGCCCAAGATCCTCTTGCTACCTTTGAACATTGTTCCTTGATTTGTTGTTTCCAGTTTAGATTGTCGTCTATGAGAACACCTAGATACTTTATGTGATGTGATTGCTTGATTGGATTATTATCTATTGATACTTTGAGTTCAGGTTTATTTTGTTTTGTTGTGACCATAAACTCAGTTTTATTAAAGTTAATTGATAATTTATTCACCTTGAGCCAATTGCTTACATTGACTAATTCATCATTAATATTTTGTTGGAGTGTTGAAACATTAGAATGGGAGAGAGTAAGGTTTGTATCATCTGCAAATAGATGAATTGTGGAATTTGAGGCAAGTGGAAGATCATTGATATAAATATTAAATAACAATGGACCTAGAGTTGAGCCCTGAGGAATACCGCAAATAACATCTCTTGTCTTGGATTTATATTGATTTACAAATGTATACTGTTGATGGTCAGTCAGGGAAATTGCTAGTAACTGTAATGGTAATCCTCTAATTCCATACTTTTCTAGTTTCTTGATCGGTATTGTGTGATTGATGGTATCATATGCTTTTCTTAAATCTAAGAAAATAGAACATGTAATGAGCTTTTTATCCATATTGTCAAGTAGCATATTGTAAATATCTAAAACGGCTTTGTTTGTTGAGCAATTTTTTTTTAAATCATACTGGTTTGGACTAATCAAATTATTGCTCACAAAATAATTGTTTAGTTGAACAAGCAGACACTTTTCTAATAGTTGGTTCTAGAAAAAACGAATTGCAACTACTCTGAATCAAAGATGTGGCATTAAATTTGCCATCAATTATAGCTGGTGTTTCGATTGTAGATGCAAGGTTAACTCCTATCTCTATGAAATATTTATTGAACAAGTTACTGATGGCCTGTGGACCTTGTGCACTTTCACTTTTGGAAGCATACATTTTATTAGAAATGTTATTTTTCTTCACATTTTTCAAGTGAATAATTTTATTTATAATTTCCCAAAGCGATGAGGTGTCATGCTTATTATTATTCACTAAATTTTTGATGTAAAGTCGTTTTGCATATTCCTTAATATGAGTCAGTTTATTTGTATAGACTTTGTATTGTGCCCATGTATTACTATCATTTAATTTAAGGGCTTTTTTGCGCAATAAATTTTTTTGCTGGATTGATATAAGGATTCCTTTGGATAACCATGGTTTGTTTTTTAGTTTTGTTTCCTTTCTGCTTTGTTTTCGTAATGGTGCATGTATGTTTAATGTCTTATGAAAAATGTCAATAAACTTTTCAGTGTAGTTGTCAATGCATTCCTCTTTGATATCACCTAATAGCTCCATTCCTTCAGTAAATTTGTCTAGAAATTTTTCTACTTCAAAATTTTTTGTATCACGAATTAGGGTGACAGTTGATTTTTCACTCTTGGGCAGGCTTAAATTAGAACACACCATTACTGGCAGGTGATCACTTACATCTTCCACCAGAATAAAACTTTTTTGTTCACCCATTACATTGTTTGTATAAATAAAATAATATAGCGACAAGCTTATCAGGCATATACAAAATCAGTCGTAAATTATATACAACTATTTTATTTATTAAAATCGATTTCACCCCAGTAGGGCATCATCAGTTAGATCTAAAAACAATCAGCTTATACTTTAAAACCAAAATTATCATAAAACCTATAAATAGACTATAACATCAATCAAATTGAAAAGAACATAAAATGGACTTCAATAACAGCGAAATTAAAGAAAATATAATACTGTATATAGCAAAACCTCTTTCGCAAAGCAAATATATTGAAAACCTTGTTTTATCTACACCAATACAACATCAGAAAAAAACTATACAAAAAAGTTGTTTAAAATAATAAACCCCTACAAAGAAATATAAATTTTTTTTTCAATTATAAAAAGCGTTGCTAAGCAACCAAAAAAGTAAACATATCTCCAAACCTTAAAATGTAGAAAACTTAAATCTTTTTTCAAAAAAGGGGTGGAATTGGAAAAGAAAACATTACCAAACTCTTACCTTGGTTAAAAATCCACAACGTTGCTTAGCAACGCTTTTTATGATTGAAAAAAAAATTTATATTTTTTTGTAGGGGTTTATTATTTTAAACAACTTTTTTGTATAGTTTTTTTCTGATGATGTATTGGTGTAGATAAAACAAGGTTTTTAATATATTTGCTTTGCGAAAGAGGTTTTGCTATATACAGTATTATATTTTCTTTAATTTCGCTGTTATTGAAGTCCATTTTATGTTCTTTTCAATTTGATTGATGTTATAGTCTATTTATAGGTTTTATGATAATTTTGGTTTTAAAGTATACGCTGATTGTTTTTAGATCTAACTGATGATGCCCTGCTGGGGTGAAATCGATTTTAATAAATAAAATAGTAGTATATAATTTTCGACTGATTTCGTATATGCCCGATAAGCTTGTGGCTATATTATTTTACTGATCCCTAAATGCGAAGTCGTCGGAATTTCTTCTTTCTTCTCAGGTGTGTGATTTTCAACCAAAACATGGCCTCAAACAATTGTTTGTATAAACATGATCTAAAAGAGTTGAGCTTTTAGTGGTTATTCTTGTCAGGTGTGTAATTAAGGGAATGCAGCCTAAGCTATATGTTAAATTCATGAAATCTTTAGTACGGTATTGATATCAGAGTTACTTTTCAACAAATCTGCATTGAAGTCTCCTGCGATATAATACATCAATTTTCTACTATTCAATTTTTCAATGGTTGATTCAAAACTCTTGCAAAACTCTGATAATTTCTGTTTAGGGTGTTGGTAAATTACTCCCACTATACATTTTTTGTTATTTCCTAAATCTAGTTGAATCCACATATCTTCACACTTAGGAATGTTTAAATCAAACTCCTTGCAAATTGAAATTGATAAAGACTCCTTAATAAACAATCCTACTCTTCCCCATCTTGTAGTTGTGCCTTTGTGGTAAAAATGGTACCCACTTAACTTTGCATTGTATACCTGTAACAATTTAAGTTTGGTTTCACTTATAGCAATGATATCAGGTAAGATATCATAATTTGTTAAAAGTTCATTCAATTTATCAAACTTTGCATTTAAGCTTCTTATATTCACGCAAAGCAAAGAAAATTTACACTTTTTCTTAATAATATTGGCTTCGGCCTGTGAGCAGTATTTTGAGTCAACCAAACCAGAATTTAAATCATTTAGTAAGCTTTTTATTTTGTTATCTGCCTGTAAGCATTTAGCTGGGAAAAACGAATTATTTGTGTGATTAATATCAGAGTTTAGTTTGTCATCATTTTTCATTTCATTTAACAATTGCTTATCATCTAGGGTTTAAAAAGGAAACAATTCACTGTAACAATTTTGGCAGAGGTATGGTTCAGTAGAGGAGCAAAGAGTGTGAAATTTAAGGGGACTAATGACTGTGCATTTGAGGTGAATCTATCCATCACACTGAATAGCACTCTGGTTCCTTTTACAAGGTCTTAAACATGTTTCACATGGATATTTAACTGGCATTATCAAGCAGTCAAACCAATGAAAGAATCTACACTAGTTAGACAAAATAGCAAATTTAGAATCAGCCACAAAATATGCAGAAAAAATTGTTTTGAATTTAAAATGAAAACAGGTGAAAAGTATCTTTCAATATACTGGTAATTATAAATTTATACAGAAAGGTACAGAAAAAAAAAGTCAGATCCTACTATGTACACAAAAATACAAAAACTACAAATTTCAGATCCTGCTATGTAGTCACAAAACACCAAAAGAGTGCTGAGTGTCGGGTTGAAGTAGCCTTCTTATTCATACACCCAAGAGTTGTTAGCACAGCAATAATTGTTAAGTTCACCTTCTTTAAATCATAAAGCTATTTCTTTCTTTGCTGTTTCCGCAGAGTCAGATCCATGACATATGTTTCTCCAAATGTCAATACAATAATCTCCACGAATTGTTCCAGGAAGAGAATCAGCAGGGTTAATCTCTCCAAGCATTTTACGATCAGTTTTAACTGCTCCTTTTCCTTCCCAAAACATTGTCACATTTGAAGGAAAAGAAAGCTTAGAAGACTTCAAAGAAATGTATGAAAATGTTGATGCTGTTGTGGATATTCCTGTGTATTATTTTTGGGAAGAAATTCATTGGGCATTTCCTGATGCAAAGGTTATTACCAGTACTGGTCTGCTGGTAGTGGTAAGCTAACGCTACTAACAACTAGGCCTATCAGTTCAAAGTTGTAAGGCAGTGGCTATTTTGCTTCTGGTGGCAAAATAGCCCCATGTTATTTTGCCATTTGGAGGCAAAATAGTTCTAACGGCTATTTTGCCGCAAATGCCAAAATAGCCCTAAGTCTAATGCTAACCCTAACCCTAATCCCAACCCTAGCCCTAACCTAAACAGAAGAAAAACACTATTTTGCCTCTAGAGGCAAAATAGCCACTTGCAAGTTGTAAACTTCTCCAATACAATATTACTCTTGTCATAACAGATGGGGGTAACACAGTATCTGGTATGCCCAAGCGAATCAGCTATAAACTCATTTTTTCAAAATTCACATTTTTTCAGAATCTCAGCGACTCGTGTATGAGCGTCCACATGCTCTCACTCCTGTCATGCATGCACTCATTAGGGTTACCGGTTAGGGCTAGATTTGGGGAATAGCGTAGATCGGAGAGGAGAGAGCGCATGCGTGCTCATGCATGAGTCGTAGAGCTTCTGAAAAAAAAAGCGACTGCTCATACTTAACAACACCCCTGAGTAGACTACTGGCATAGAGGTAAAATTTTAGCATTGACTTGTACATTACAAATCCGGAATAACTAGATACTGGTAATTAACAGTTAAACTGATCTAAATTCATCTCCTCATTTAAAAATTAGTTATATCCAGTACTTAATCTGTAAAAATTTTGCATGGAGGAACACTTTTGCAGCCTTGACCAAACGCATTTGTAACTCAATTTTGGTCCAGAAATTTTTGTCCAAGTTTTCCCCAAATTTGATTGAAGACCAAACCAAAAAAAAGTCTTCACCACAATTTGGCGCTATCTTCAACCGGGCTTTGAGATTTAAAATTATTCGTACCAACAGCCACTTATTTGTCTAATCATCCAGACGCTTACTCTTACTGGAGAGCCCTGAAATCTCATTAGAGGGACACAGAAATCTTGATGGGGGGATGCGTCCCTCCTACAATTTAAGTACTCAGTATATCTGTCTTTCATTGATCTGGACAGTGGAAAATGTTTGACGAATGATCAAAAGTAGACCTTAATTAGCTATTTCAATCAAAATAAATGAAAAAATTTAACATTTTGCATTCAAGACCAAAAATCATGTTTGCAATGATGCTAAAAATTGCCAAAATTAATTTGAAAGGACCGAAAAATAATGTCCAAATTTGGACATTTGCAGTTTGACTAAAATTTTTTTAGCAAAAAGTAAACCTAAGCTGGCATATCTTTCCAATTGAAAAAAATTTGAATTTCTGAAACACACTGGCTCAAGAGCAAAGTCATCAGACAAACATTTCTTTTTTTTTGCAGATATCACTATTGATTAATTTTTTTCAAAATTTTAATTTAGTATTTGAATCATTTTGAAAGTAATATTATTTTTGATTTGACTTAATTTTAATCTAATTATTATAGAATAGTTATTGCTGCTTGCTGTTTTCTCCAGCTTGAGGCTAGTCCAGTGATTTCTGCTCAGTGAGGCAATTCTGAATTGACATATTATTTTTAGGATTATCTGATTGTTTATCTAATTGATTATGAAGTTTTTTTTTATTTTATTGTTTCATTACATTCATGTTGCAGTTTGCTCTTAAAGAGTGCTTAGCAGCATTGCTCTCAAAAAATTTTAATGAGTCTGCTTGAGCTCAACAAATCAGTGACTTTTTAATAATATATAATCAATGATGAAAATACCAATCAGTAAGTAGAAAGTCTGCATTTGGCCAGTAGAAACACTAATCCAAATCTGTTTTTTTTTTGATAGATTGTTTGTTTTGCTCAAGTGCACACTTGTCTTTTCAGATCATTTTAACAGTTCGTGATGAGGAATCGTGGTTTAAAAGCAACTGTAAACAAATAGCTGAAATGAATAAAGATAGCACTGGCCTTTTCCAATATATTTCGTGCTTGCTTTTGCCTACTGCAAGGGGTTTTACCAATCATGCTTTGAGATTTAGTAAGTGTTTGTCTGCCAAATAAATGTTAATGTGTAATTTAATCATTGTTCTTAAAACCCTAACTGTATAGTGTAAAGAACTATAGTACTGGAGATAACACTTTTTAATGCTTTTAAATGCAATTTTTTGAAAATATTGGTGTCATGTTTTTTTGTGGTTTGAGTTTATGATTATCTTAACTTCGCACGATTTGTTATTAGTAGTTATTTGCGGCAGAATTGACAGTTTTTATCTTACTACTTTGTAGTTTGTACTGCAGCTGATGAGATAAAATACATCCACTTTTAATCCAAAGCTTTTCAGAGACTGAATTTTTAACTATTGAACTAATTAAGTTTTCGTTAATTTAACTTTTTCTATTAATCACCAGGTAACTATTTCATCAGGGAAAGAATTTTTTTGTTTTCGTATTCGTTAATGTAGCACCACTTTAAGTCAATCAAAATTGCGATTTATGTAGTAAATTATTTTCGGTTAGGTTGATATGTAGAAGTGCAGAGAAGAGAGGGAAACGCATCTACAGAGGTTTACTAAGTATCGTTATTGATGCATGGTTCTTTTACTTGCTACATATACCAAGGGAGTCATTTTCAAAAATGTTTTAAGCCCTTTGACGATTAATGAACTGACACTCAAACAAAAGTATCGCCAACATAATGCATATGTGCAATTGGTAAGTGTAGCAGTAGAAAACGTAAGTTGTTTTGTACGAAATTAATATATCCGTAAAAAAGTTGCATTTTGCTGACAACAATTAAACTGTAAAAATTTTTTCACTCATAGAAATTCTTTTAAAAACACCATAGTTGTAATAAGATATTTATTTGACGTTTCGCTCTTCAAAACAAAACCGAAATGTCTAAAATTTTTAACTATTAAACTACCATTTGTTTTGTTTAAAGTTTATATCGAAGTTTTGGTTAACTCAAGCAAAAATCTACAGTCAATGGTAGAGCTCAGGAACTTGACTTGAAAATTTTGCTAATTTGATACTTTAATTTTAAGAAAAATCCGTTTTTATTAGACCAGCATTTGCAACAAAACTTAAACGCTTGAGATTTGCGTATTTTTTCTAAGATGAAACGAAATTATTTATTTAATTTCTTTTAGTTTTGAGTCGGTAACTTCATGATGATCATGAAAGCCGTTTTTAATTAGCAAGCGCGATCCAATAGTTCATTGCGGAAAAAGTTCACTAGTCTAAGCAACTTTTTAAGGGGAAAAAATGAACTGTAGGGCATCAAGGAAAGCGATTGGTTAAGAAGTGCTTCCACACCATAATTAATAAGTAAGTATTCGATAGACTGCGTCGAAACTACTTTGACAGTTTAAATTCTGTGCACTCCGCAGCCTACTGGAATTTGCTATGATTATCACTGATGTGTTTTTACTTTCAGAAAGCCCCAAAAGGTCAGTTATTGGTGTACAATGTGAAAGAAAGCTGGGAGCCTTTGTGCAAATTTCTTGGGAAAGAAGTTCCCAACATTCCTTTTCCTCATAAAAACGTGGACGGAAAGGATATTACTCCAGAAATGGAAAATCATCCCCTCGGAAAACAAATCCGAAAAGAATTCTTTATTTTTCTTCTAATTTTTATTGTGTTTATGGCTGTAGGCATTGGCTTGTTTTTGGGATCGTAGAAAGTGACATTTAACTGATTCGTGATCGCGTAGATAAGGCGTTTGGCCGTCTGCTGCTAAAACGGTAAATTATGGTTTGATTTCTTATCGGTGTTCCCAAACAATAGGCGTGTAAGTGGCATGTTGACTCATTAACTAAAAGTTCTTTTCGCTTTGGTCAAAGACAGCATGGTGATTGGTAAATAAAGATGCAATTACCGATTAGAGGTGGAGCGAATGAAGCATCTGCTATTAAAATGGAAGACTCCGGTTTGGTCAAACCAAAGATTGAAAACTGGCATTTACAGTTTTTCTTGACGTTTAGCAATAAAAAGAGGCAGTGTTAAACTGAAGCCTCCACTTAGTGTGATAGACAGGTGTCGGTTTGACTCGGAAGATCGAAAGATCCCTTCGCTGTCTCCTGGCCAAAGCAACTACATGCATAAAAATGTAATTACAATTGCTGCGTTAGATGAAAGCTCGAAGTACGTGCAGTTATGCACCCTTCAACTCTGGTTTATTCGCAGAGGTATGCACGGCACTTTTCGAAAGTATTGCTGTATCGGTGCAGTAAATCTTTGCAAGATCGTATGTTGTGTTTGAAAAGTCAAGATAATGCATTCCCCCTAAATCAGGAATATGTATGCTTTTGCATTGTCTGGCCAAATAGCAATGATTGACATAGGCCGACGGCCGAACTTAATCGAGGGCTGAAGGCAAAATCAATGGGAATATCTAAAGTCAGGGCAATCGTATTAGATTAGGTTGGCGTTGACTCCAGCCGTTCCAGAAATATTCTATACCAAACTTCAAAAACGACGTAGTGGCTTCTTAAATCACAATTTTTATTGTCGGCCCTGACGTTGATAACATCGGCGACACTATCTTAGCTGCATCCAAAGGCAACGCCGCAATTGGGTTAAACCACAGAGGCGCTTTAACCTACACACAATGGTGTACGCAGGATATTCGAAAGGGAGGAGGGCCAGGCGCGTGGCCAGAAATTTGGAAAGGAAGATAAAAACCAGATGAGAAAGATGAAGACAAAAAAAAGGTCTTCACTCAGACTCGGCCCGTTTTTCTACCCAGATTTAGGTGAAGACCAAAAACAGGTCTTCACTCAAATTCGGTCCGTTTTTCTGCCCAAGTCCCAAACGGGGGATGGGGGGGGGTTAATGTTTTTATCTGAGTTATGCATTAATATTTGCTTATTTGCGAGTACTATTCTGAGTTATGCATTAATGGCCACCCAAAGGGGGGGGCGTGGTACAATCGCCCCACCCCTTAAATACGCCCCTGCCTACACAGTACATAAAGGCATCTGTGGGCTATGCTATTGCAATATTGCATTGAAACGTCATGGTTGCCAGTAAAAAAATTATACCTGGAGAGACCCCTATGCGGTGTTTGAAGTAGAATAACTAGAATGTCTGGACTAAGGATGGAATCAACGCCAATCTAATCTAGCACGTTTGCCCTAACTTGAGATACTTCCATTGATTTTACCTTCGGTCCTTATTTAAACCATATTGAATTACGGATTTTGATTCTGGCTGAACAATGAGCATGGAAGCCGATGTGGAAATTAAATAGTGATGGTTAAACTCTCTGACTGTGAAAGTCCTGAATATTTTCTGAATAAAGTACCTCAATACCGATTTTGAAAACGTACCGTCGGTACCGGTACTAAAACAGCACCGCGGTATTTGGTAGTTGGTACTGCCCACCTTTGTTGATTCGTGCCTATTAAATTATTTGCAATATTTTGTCTCCGTTATTTTTCAATTTTCGTTAACTTGATTTATGTAACTAATGAATTATGTGCTTGCGTTTGTTAGTGTCCTTGCTGCTGTTTCGTCGCTACGAGAGGGGGGTGGCAGGCAGGCGCGTCGATTTCTTGAAATCTTTGGGGGGGTCCAACTCAGTAACCAGAACTTTTTTTAGCGGAATCTTGCGAACTATGTTGGCATTGTTTGTACATTGTAGATTTTGTTTGAATTGTTTGTACGTCGCAATAGCACATTTGATGCAGTTTTGTTTTTTTTTCGGTGTTATGCCGTTTAGGAAATTGAGCGTTCAGTATTTTTGAAAAGGAAAAAAAAAAAACTCATTGCGACCAAAAGTGGGTTGATGGGAATAAAAGGGTATCTTGAGAAATATAACCGAGTGAAATATTTTTTGAGGTATTTTTTAAATGCGACCTCTTTCACGCTAAACTTTTGGGGCAGTTTTTGGACCCTAATTCCAATGTCACGACTTCGAAAACTTTGAAAATCGTTCCGCCAAGCCTGTCCATACTACTTTAAGGGTTGACACCCATAGGCGTAGCCAAGGGGGGGGGGGGGGGAAGGCAGGCCACAGTGCCGTTGCCAGCGCAAACGAAGTGAGGGGGCACTAGCCGAAAGTGGGGGGCACTAAAATTAACTGAGCTTTTGCATATAAAAACTGATCTTCAGATCTTGAACGGCTCTAAATATGCGCAATTTTAAAAATTTTGTTTTCATGTCTAAAAAAAAGTGAGCAATAAGGCCGGCAGCATTTCTTAGCTTGTTTGGTCTGCGACCCATAATCGCCTGAAAAATTTATCCACAGCAATGAATGTTACCACTATCGCAACCACGATTTTGTTAAACGGGTGAACCAAAAAATTTTTTCTTTGCACAAAATTGTGTCATTTAGGCCCAGTGCTAAACAAACTGATGCAACTCAAGCGTCTCACAGACGAGGCATAGTCACTAAATATTTAGTGACTGTGGACGGGGCCTGGGAGTGTAGTCCCCAGCTGCTGGGCAATTTTTATAATTTTGCATCCAAAAATAGCAATTTTAACGCAATTTAAGCACATTTCGCTCTTTTTGAAGCCATATGAATAATTAAATTGCTAAAATTCAGAAGCCATTTTAAAGAATTAAATTGCTTAGCCCCTTTAGCCCCACTTACTTCAGGTCAAGTCTAAAATACGTTTAAACGCTCGCATTTTCAGGATAAATTTTCTAAGTGGCTTGGCTTAGAGGGCGTAAGCCCCTTCAACCTGGTTGCGCCACTAACTGCAACCTCAAAATCTTGAGTGTGCTCGAAAAATTAAAACAGCTGGTCTTTGACAAAAATGTTTTCACGTATTGTTTCATGTCATTATCACTAACGAAGTACCGGTAACGATTCTTCAGGCTTATGTTAATCAGACAGGCTATTGCTTCTGATATATGTACAGCAGTTGCTTGCCAGCAATTTCGCAAAGAATCGACAAAATATCAAAAGAGAATAAGTTTGAACGTAATTATTTTTTTCCATTATTTTCTGCTGTCTTGCCGTTAGCGTGATGTTCCAAAAACAGTATTTTGAGTAAACAAAATGAGGGAGGGCACAAGCAGTTGTTAGAGGGGGCACGGCCCCCTGCCCCCCCGTAGCGACGGCACTGGCAGCACCCCACCAATTAAAATGCCCTCAATGATAAAAATATTGAAACAAAGCCTACTGTTTTTCAGTTTTACTTTTAGCATTTCTTACAAAAGTGCACGCGTTCAACAGTAATTAACAATGATATTAATATGAACGATGGGTGGGCCCGAGCCTCCTCAATTCAAAATTTTGCCGACAAATTTAAGTGTATAGCTCGGGTGAAATCAAGAGTTGTGTCATAAAAATTGCAATCTCACGCGCTTATCTAACCTTTTTATGAACGTAATACAATAACCACAATCGGATTTACTAATGGCTCAGCGCCAGGGGGTCTCGCGCTTAAATGGTGGGCCTAAGAGTTTTTTTTTGTCTTCATCTATATTGACAGTGAAAATTGCAGTGAAAATCACCAAAGTGCCTGGGGCTCCGCGAAATGTAAATCTAGCCTGGGCAAAAACATGATTAGTTACAGGCCTTACCAAAACCATCTATTGTACCAATTAACTTTCAATAACAATTCACCTCCACCTCACCAGTTTTTACGCGGCAAAATGCTTTTGAAAAAAAAGTAAGCTTGCGAAAATGTGCATTGAACAAATTATTTAATTTAAATTAAAGGGGGCTGGACCCCTAAGTGGTTACATGTACTCCTACAACAGCTTATTTTTATGACAAACAAAAATTTCTTTAGAAAAATCTTCGAGTGAATTATTATCTAGGATCGCAGGAGACAATGTGCCTTACTTCCGCCAAACTAGGACAAATCACATACAAAATTTCACCCGAAAATTCAAGACTTTAAACGTGTTTTGGACTTAATTTAAAAGTAAAAAGATAATTAAACAATTTAATTTTTCAATTGGCTTTCTAAATAGTAAAAATCTGTTTTTTTTTTCAAAAAATTGCCCAGTGGCTGGAAGCTTGGCCCCCAGACCCCGTCTATGATACGTTTGAGTTACACTAGATTGCTCACCTTTTTCCCAATTTAGACCTTTTAACTTTTCAACATTTACTTCACGTCCTCCTCCTTCATCAAAATCTTGGTTGCGTGCCAAACCAGGCCACTGCTTCTGATCTTCCATTTTAAGATACCATTGTTCCGTAAGAAGTGCCTCATTTCGAAAATGGTTAAAGACGTTATTAAAAGTGATTTGGACCACTCCAATCAAAAATCCTGAATCATTCCTGATAACACCGTCCATTAAGTCCCGCTCGTATGGCACCATTGTAATATTGAGTAACTATGCTCTGATGCTGCGAGTCTCAGTCTGTCCTCGCTTCTCAGTGCCCTGTTGCAACAATGAGGACTTTCCTATCTAGACTTCACTGACAAACACACAGTCACAATGATGAGTTTGTGACGAACACAAATAAAAATTGTGCAATACATTGGCTAGGTGATAAACATACTCCTATTGCGATTATTTTTATAAAATCTTGGTCTAGCGCTGTAATACGCAGGTTTCAAGATTTTGAGCAAGAAAAATCTGTTTAGACAGAAATGCCATTTGCTAGTATTCATGATAAATAGCAAACATGTTCATTAATATTGGGGGGGTCCTTTACTCTTTGGACCCCCCCAATGCATATTTTTGGGGGGGTCAGACCAGAGGTGGACAAAGTAGTCGAAAAATCTACTTAAGTAGAAGTATTGTTACTTACTCAAAAATGCCTTTCAAGTAAAAGTAGAAGTATGGCGAAGGATTTCCACTTAAGTAAAAGTAGGAAAGTACTCAAAATTAATTCTACTTAAGTAATGAAAGTAGAAAGTAATTTCGAATTTCACGTGTTTGTTTATTCTTCGAAGGTTTGCTGTTGTGACGCTTACGATCAGTGTTCAAGCAAAGCCATACTTACGGTAGCATATCAAAAAATCAAAGTTTTATTATTCTCTTGAAATTACACCGAAGCGTGCTACGAAAACGATTTAGTAGGGACTCTGGGCTCATCTCCGCGCCTGGACAACACAGCTTGAGAAGAAATGTCGCAGCGATGGCGAGTCGTTAGCAACACTGTTCGTTAACCGGCTAGGCAATTGAACCCAGACGGGCCGCAGCAAACGCAACGCCGTTAACCGCTAATCTTTTTCGTATGAACCAGGAATAATGCGCATGTCTAGTTTGTCTACTGTACCATGCTAATCAGGGTTCGGTATGTTTTCTTTTTTAGTGAGACTGAATCAACATCTGGTATTTGATGCAACGCAAAAACACACTACCCTAGATGACCTGTAAATGAATCGGCGTAACTATTCAATAAGTTTCGTAGTACTGTACAGTAAAACAAACTCGAGACGTACTTATTTTGTACACGTTGTGAGGTGGAATAATGTTTACTTCGTTATTTTACTCGTTGTGAGGTGGAATAATGGCTATAGGTGTTTACTTCTACTTTACATAAAAGTCATTACTACTCAAGTAGCGTTACTTCGAGAGGATTTTACTTGAAGTAAAAGTAGAAGTATCAGAAATGAAAAATACTTAGGTAAGTCGCTCGTTACCGAAAATACTACTTAAGTAGAACTACTTCGTTACTGACCACCTCTGGTCAGGACCCCCCCGGGAATCGACGCGCCTGGTGGCAGGGCCATACTGTAAAAATATTTTCAACTGGCAATAATGTAAAAAAGAATAATAACGTTTAAACATAATTCTCGTCTGACGTTTTCTCAATCTTTTACGAAATTGCAGGCAACCAACTGCTGTCACATAATTTTGATGCAATAATCCGTCTTAATTTTATTAACACGGTGCACACTACACAGGTTTTCATTTTTCTTAGTCGATATTCTTTGAGTGTTTCTCAAACCATGGGTCGCGACGCACATCTGGGTCGCTAAGCGTTAACGGATGTGTCGCCGAATAAAGATGTAGGTTTACAGAATCGTTTCTTGGTTAGTGATCATGACATGATGTAAAATTAATGATACGTGAACAGTGGCGCAACCAAGGGGAGGCTAATTAACCCCCAAATACTGTAGTTGCTGTTCTTGTGGTTCTCCATTTCTCCAATAGCTTCCACGCTGGTAGTCTTTAAAGTGTATTAAAGTCAAGTTTTTCACTGTGAACCAAAATGTTGGGATAAGCCTATAGTGCGTTCTTACCGACTTTCAACTTTCTACGTCTTACCGTTTTCAATATATTGCGATTCAAAATTAGCAATTTTGCTCTTACTTCAGTGTTGCCATTTCGTCAGTATTTCGATAGGAGATCATAACTTTTAAAAAACTCTGGCTCGTATTTATTGAAAAGCAACTAATATTACATTTCTGAATCTTTACTTTGTTTTACATAACTTTGCCGCAAAAAATGTTGATTGAGAATCATGAACGTCCAGTAACTTTTTGAAATTTTGTTTCTAATTGGCAACCCTGGAAAATTTCTATGGGAAAAAACCTTTATAAGGGGAAATCCAATCTGTTGCATCTCAGAGGTGGAAGGTCGTAGAAAGCTTAAATTTGGTGAAGTTAGCTGCCAGATCTGTTAATGTTTTTGTTTGAGAAAACCGAGCAAAAAAATTCTGACATGGTTGTCTTTTTTAGGCCAGAAAGCACGAAAATGATTAATAGATACGTAGCTTATTATAACTTTTGAGATGATGATTTTTAAGTTCTGAAAAACAGAATTTCACAATATTACGCCTTCACAGCTAAGCAAAAGTTGAGTAATTAGCATAGGTTTTTTAAACGAGTACTGAAGGCTTAAATCAATGGAGGTATCTAATCTAAAGTTACGGCGATCGTATAACAAGGCCGCACGCATAGTTTTGAAAAAGGCGATGACGTCATAGCGAGTAGTCGTCTGGCGAAAACTTTTTTGCTTGCTAGCGGGAGGTGACTGCTGTGAAAAACTACATTAGTTAACACTTAAAGTGAAGTAATTTAGAATATTATGAACACAATACCGGACAAAAACTTTCTACACTGCATTCTTGCAATATTGAAAATTTAAAATAAATATTCTTTTGGTTTTTGATCTTAGCACACAGTAAAATACTTGAAGATTTGTGCAATGTTAAAGTTAATTACACTACAACTTGTACTACAGATAGAAGTGCAAATATCACAATTTAATGAATCTCTGCGTAACCAACTAACACTGCTTCTATACCACAAAACAGTTACAGTAGAAATAATATAATATTGTGATTTGCGAAAACATTGAAGAAATATTGCAAACCAAGTATTCAACAGCAAAAACCTTAGTCACACATAAACCAAGTATTTAAAAGCGACTAACATTCATTGCAGAGGTAATATTTCAATGTTGAAAATGGTATCAATGGATTAGACATAAAAAAAAATTGCACCTTAATTTCCAGAAACTTTGCTGAAAAAAAAAACATATAGATATTATTTCGTCCATAACTAATTAACTATAGCTATGCCATTTCCAATATAACTGCTAGATTTTCAATGCACAGTTTAATTTTATAACTCTCACTACCGTACGTTTAACTTATTGACAGAAGTTGATGTGAGATATTTCAAATAAAATCGAACGAGAGAAAAACAACGCATTTTAATACTACGCAATAATGAATACTGAGCGATTGCAAGGTATTTTACAGTACAGTACACATAAGTTATTAAAGAGTTGCCAGTTTTCTTCTTGAAAACTTTGCAGCCCCTAATACATCATTTTTCATAAAGCAAGAATTGTTTAGTAATACGTTAACACAAGAGTAGATTGCCATTTTAACCAATTGAATCGACTCATGATTGGACAAACAGGGAGCCAAAAAATCGAGTAACAGTACTTCATCCTCCAGTGTAGCTAAAATTGAATTGACTGAAAGAGCACGTTGTGAGTTTGAGCTGAGAAATTCGTCAAAAGCATGCAATCTTTTGTATTACAATATAGCTTATGAGTTTAATGTGCAAAATGTCAGCATTAGGATATAAGAGATTTCCTCTGCTTATGCCTTTGATCAAAGAATAGTTGAAGCTGGTATCATCACATCGCTGGAGACTATGCGAAGTTTACACTCCTCGCACTTAAGTATTTTGTTGATGGAATCACAACAATAACCACCAATATAGGCAATCACGGGAATGGTGTCGCTGGCAGAACTAATGTCTTTTTCCGTAATAGCAATTGGAATGGGAAGAAAGTTAGATGAAGATGTTTACTTAACTGTTTTTCCATTTTTTTCATCGAATGTTGAAGTAGTACGCAGAATTTCGTGAGGATGAAAGTGAAGTTCGCACATCTAGAAATACAAGTAGAATATTAATATACTTTGCTGTAAAAATCGCAGGGCGTGTGATCGAAATAAACCTAAACTAGGCCATTTAATTCATGGAACAACCCTCTGTATCACATCATAACACAAGTTTTCAGGTTATGAGCAAAATATTTTTAATTATCATACGCGACAAAAATCTAATCAAAGCTTGATATTTCTTCGTAGTATATGTACACAAATAACTTCCAAAATAATATTTTCCGTATAGTATGTTGCACCAACTTTAAGCGGCATCGAAAAATTATCTACCGTACTTTAGCAAGTAATGAAACAGCCAATAGTAGTCTTGAATACTTGTTAAACTTACTTTGCTATTTTTGGATGGAATGAAATCTTTTAATAGTATGTATTCATTTTTTCTTTAAATCGGTTTCTTCAGGGAATCCGAAAACGGCTACTTTGGGACTTGTATCATAATTTCCTTTGCAGTTGGGCATACTACATCTATAAGGCATCACTTCGGAAGGTACCAAAATATTCAAAGTGGAAGTAGGTTAACAGATTTTAATTGCATAAATTAAAATTTTGTCCTGCGACAACCACAGTAGTAAATTTAAAACAAAGCCAGTATTGAATTAGCAAAGAACTCAGTTCAACAAAATTTGCTAACTATTCTTGTCTTAACTCATACAATTAATATCTTGCATGCATGCTGATGCAGGTAAAGACGATAGGCTAACTTATCATTTGCAACTTAACACAACACAATATAACTGAGCATGATCTAATGGGAAACTTTTACACAATCATGGCCTCACAATTTTTGGCGGCTCTGTAACCATAATTATTTCAGTGTGCTTGAAATTACTATTAAAAATACTGTACGCTACATTGTCCTTTGACCTGGTACATTGTCTTTTTACAGTTTTTGTGGTTGTTTTTACTAAGAACTCATACTAAAATACACTGTGTATAATTTATACACTGATATTAATCAAGTTAGTAAGTGGTAATATTTTGGTAATTTCTTAAAATACTGAGTACTAAATTATACTGCAAAATACTGTCAACGTTAACAACATATTTCTTAACTGAATAGTGCAACTGAGCAAAAGTACTGATTGCTGAACTGTTACTCTTTCAGTGAAACGCTTGTTACTGTGCTTTACAAACTAATACAAGTCCTCGCGATTTCGCAGTTTTGTTAGCTAACAAAACAACAGAGCTGAAAAGTAGGAAAATCAATCGGACTACTGGTAGTGACGTCACAAATCATGCGTGAGGTCTGGTTGTTTCGGTGGCCACGGCTTTACCGAACCTGTTGCCGGCATTGGGACGCATCCTTTTGACCCGGTTGTTACAATAGAATATCTCTGGAACGGCTGGATCAAGAATTGTGAAGTCAACGCCAATGTAATCTAATAGAATTGCCATAACTTTAGATAGCCTATTTAATTTTGCCTTCTGTTCAAATGGCCCTGAAGATCAATGTTCATTAAAAACAAATCTTCCTGAAAAATCAATCACAGTGCTAAAACCTATTATACAAGGGCTATTTGATCAAGGCCTTTTACACGCGAAGGAAGGAGGACAAAGATACCAAAAGTAATGAGAATGTGACGAGAATTTATACATAAACCCAAAGTTAAGAAAATACCAAATTTGGCTTGAGGGTTGGTGTTCAACAACATTTTTTAGAAAAACCAGTATTGATTTGATGACGTAATCATTGTGACATCAGAGTAATGTTTTTGAGAAAAGATGTCATTTTTAATGGCGTCATAATGGGGCCCAAATTAGGTAAATTGGTTTGTTTTTTATTACTGACTCAAAAAATGCTTAAGTTAAAGTCATTACCAGAGCTGTAGTGTCTCGAGACATGTCTCGGTCTCGAGACACTATTTTTCAAAGTCTTAGTCTCGAACGTCTAAAGCCTCGGTCTAGGCACCTCGAAGTCTCGCAAAATGGGCAAGTCTTGGCCATATTTCCAATCCGAGCGTAAAAACCCACAATAATATAAAGTTTTTAACTAAAAAAAAACAAACAAATCCCTTCCTGTTTAAACCAAGAGTTCTTAAAGTTATACCTTAATAGCCCATGGGGATTAAATATATCGAAAAAAGATCATTTTTACAGAGTTAATGTATTGTAAAACCCTAAAAGAGGTATTTTGATTCTTAATAATATCGACTAGGGGTAGAGAGCGTCTGAGATATAAAACATTTCGCTACCACTGGTTCAGACAAATGTTATTATCAATAAATTTTTTATTCTTATACTAGTGGTACAACTGCAAGCTTTCTGCGTTTTGATTAGACGGCTTCTGCTTTTCTTGTACCGGTTTCACTCTTTGGCTTATTCTGTGTCCGGAAGAATACTGAAGTTATCTCCGTGACTTTGTGAAAAAGGAATCAAGCAGTGAGATAGGCTGCGCCGAGTGCATTCGCATTCTACACACGAAGTAACACGAAATATTTCGCATTCCAAACAAGAAGACCTCAAAAGCGGTTTGACGTTTGAGTTTTGCTGTAATTGCTACCAAATCCTTTTCATCATAAACAAATCAAATCGGAATTTTCAAATCAACGAACATAAACTGAACATGGAGAAATGATAGGAAGTAAGCTTGCGCTCTTCAAAAAATTAAGCTTTTCTAAACCAAAATCACAATTCTCTGAAAGAACCATCAGGACAACATTTGTGCGAAAAGACAAAAGTAATTTTACACCTATAGTATCACACCTTGGGGCGATAAAGGTGTGGGTTATAACAATTAATGTGATAACATTTGTCTGGTGAATATTACAGCGGAACAGTTAGGACTGAAATATTATTCTAAGTTCTACATAAATATTCTTACTTCCATTTTGTAACTTGCACATTTAGTTAACAAAATTTTTTGATGATCATGATAGTAGGCCTATTAAATCTTAAAAACCTTAAGCGACGCCAAAAAGCTTTCTAATTAAAAACAAACGTAGACTATATCTTTTAAGCATAGGTGGGCAAGTTAATGCACAACTTTAGCTTCGTGAACCACTAGTCTGTTAACAAACTTCACACCTCCGTTAACGTTAATCCGTTATTTTCAGCTTTAATTAATGGAAGTTAATAAAGTCCGTTAATCCGTTACCATTTTGCGTGTAATTTAGATTTCGTTTTATTCACTCGCTTCTACAACACGTATTGACGCTGTTGAGGTGATTGTACGGAAATATTTATTGCTATGGTGGTCTTTTTGTGTTTTGAAAGTTACATTTTACCGGCTAATCTAATTTCACGGTAAAAACAAGTTCAAATGCACAACGAAGCTGCAAGATATTAACGATAAAAACCTTAACGGAAGTTAACAGAACTTAACGGAAGTTAACAGAACTTAACGGAAGTTACTTTAGTCCGTTAACAGACTAAATTAACTTCCGTTAACAGCACTTAACGGAAGTTAATTTAGTCCGTTAACATGAAAAAACTTTTTAACGGATTAACGAGTTAATGAAAAAGTTAGCTTCGTTATTAACGGATTAACGAACTTGTGTCCACCTATGCTTTTAAGTAGTATAACTTTTTTAATTAGCTTGTTCCTAATATAATAGCGAAATGCCTTGAAATCTATATTGCAATCTGTTGGGAAGTTCACCGAATGTCCAAAATTTAGTGTCAAAAATATTTGCAAAATATTGCAAACGTTTGGTTTCAAAAGTCTCGGTCTCGGAACGTTCAAGTCTCGGTCTCGTCTCGAGTTTTTGCTCAAAGTCTCGGTCTCGCAACGTCAATGTCTCGTCTCGGTCTCAAAGATTTTGGCCAAGACTCCAGCTCTGTTGATTACGACATAAAAACCTCCTATGACGTCATTGAAGTTGAATATAGGCCGAGTAAAAATGCTTAGATTTTTGAATCTAAAAACTTCCCCTTACATTAGCAACTTCCCATATTCAGTAGCTGTTTTTAAATAAATTTGACTCAAATTGAAAGTAATTCAAAGTACAAATCTTTTTTTCAATAAATTTATTTTCGAAAACCGAGAGAGATATTTTGCCTATCCCCGTGTAAAATAGGTACTAAGCAGTGCTTTCAATCAAGATTGCAAGCCAATTTCAATGCTTGTAGTTTATAAATTTTGGTTATTTTTAAGAAATGCAGTTGCTTTGCTAAATAAAGAAACGATTAACTTTTGATGAAAAGAAAGCTAGTGTGGTGATGAGTATCTTCTGTCTACGGTAACGCTAGATTTCGATCGCCTTCGTAGACATTTAAGTCCAGCATTGCAGTTGGCTTTTGATATTTGTTGGTTGCGTTCTTGTCCTTGGCCGATTTCCGGTAACAAAATTCAACACATTTGTTGGATCAGTTTCGTTAACTAAATTGTAAATTAGCGTAGCCTACTAAATTAAAGGTTTTGTTGTGCTGGTTTCGAAAGCAGAAAATCTACGGAAAGAAATCTAATTAGAGCGCTGGTTCTCAACTGATGTGCGGAAATTTATCGTGCAAGTTGCGTTTCGTTTCTCACCCGTGCCATTAGCTTATTACATTAGCAGAGGTGGAGTCTAGGACATAAGGCTCGAGGCCAAGGCCAAGGACGCAAAAAAAATCCGAGGCCAAGGACAGCCTTTCCGAGGACAGACCCTCTCGAGGCCAAGGACAGGAATGCTCGAGGCCAAGGACACAGGCGTAAGTGTTAAAAGGTCTTCAAAAAAGTTTTTCAGGCAATCTCCAACTCTTAATTGTAGCCAGAATTTTTGATTGGGGGGCCCAAATCACATGCAATAATGTCATCAAAAATTTTCAAACGAGGAACTTTTCGTGGGACAAAGATATCGTAGGATGAAAAATCTGAAATCGTTGCCTATCGGCACTTAACCACGATTTTGCAAAGAGAGAGGGGTCAAACTAATAGTTAAAAAGTACAAATATCTATCTTTGGAGACGTGTTGAGAAAGCTTTTGTTACTCAAACGTATCACAGACTGGGGGTGGGGGCCCCCAGCCGCCGGAGACTCTGGGGGTCTGGGGGCAAAGTCCCCAGCCGCTGGGCGATTTTTTGGAAACAAGGCTATTTAAATGCTATTGAATCACATTTCGCACGTGTTCAGAGCCATTTCAAAGCACTAGATTTTTGAAATTTGAAAGCCAATTGAAAAAATCAAATTGCTTAATGCTCCTTTTACTTGCAATTAAGTCCAAAACACGTTTAACATCTTGCATTCTTGAGTTATGAATTTTAATTGTAAGTGATTTGGTCCAGGTAGGGAGAAGTAAAGTGCTTTGTCTCTGGCTACACTTTAGCAGTAAATAATCATCCACTCGAAGATTTTCGTGAGAGATGTTTTTTTGTCATGAAAATAATCGGTTATAGGAGTGTATGTTCGGCCAGGAGGCCCAGGCCCCTCAATTAAAGTCAATGATTTGTTCAATCAGCATTTTCCATGGCTAATTTTTTAAAAGTATTTTGTGCTTAAATACTGAATTGTTCGAGGTGAATTACTGAATTGTTACTGAAAAATGGTACAATAGTTGGTTACGCCTATTAACCATGTTTTTGCCGGGCCAGATATTCATCGACCTGGGCCCCTGGCAGTTTGGGGATTTTTGCAAGATCTTTCTGACAAATATAGGGAAGACCAAACAAAAGTCTGACAATTTTAGGGCGGGGATCCCAGCTGGTACTGCGCCATATTATGGTAAATCCGGCCCTGGTTAATGCATTACGTTCATAAAAATGCTATATGAGGGTCTGAGATAGCAACTTTTAGGACAAAAACTCTCCATTTCTTCCAGATTATACGTTTAAATTGGCTGGGAAAAATTGAATTGAAGGGGGCCCCTGGTCTTCCATATTGTTGTTAATTACTGTTGCAAGCAAAAAAATGCTAAAAAGAAACTGAAACTAAAGAAACAGTAGGCTTTTTTGGCACATGTTTGTCATTGGTGAAATTTCAATTGGGGGGTTGGGTTCCCTCGTCCCCCCTCCCCCTCTTTGGCTACGCCTATGCTCCAATTGAGGAAAACAAAAAAGGTATTCGCAAATTTTCTGCGAGGTTTCTGGCGTTTTCCAACAAAATTTCTACGATTTAAAAAATAGTGCTGTCCTCGAGCCGAGGACAGGGCAAATTTCGAGGACTTGAGGCTTCGAGGCCAAGGCCAAGGACTTGAGATTTCGAGGCCAAGGCCAAGAACTTCAAAATGTGTCCTCGAGGACTCCACCTCTGTACATTAGGTCAATCGCTGGTGAAGCAAATACCATATAAATTGGGGAAATATCAACTTTTATTATGTCATGATCATAGTAGTGTAGGCCTATTAAATGGAAACAGTAGCAATACACAGAAACCAAAAAGTTGCTAATTTTACATTATAATACTTTTTAATAGCATAACTCAGTACACGTCAAAAATTAAAATGTAAAACCCTACAGTCTGTTTCACCCGCAATTGGGGTAATCAAGGGTATCTGCCAAAAGTAACGCAGCAAAAATTTAAAAATCAAAATCTAATAATTCAGAATTTTAAAAATTGTTCCTCGTTCCGGTATCGAGGTTATATCCGGCTCCTGGGCGGCCTAAAGTACACCCAACTAGCGGAAAAAACTGAATCTGGCCCGCCTTAACTCGAACAGTCTAAGCCACTAGGGAGCCGAACTTAAGACTCGGCACCAGAACTGAGACAACAATGCTATAGTATGACTTCATAAAAGTCTTAACTTGATACAAAACCATGACTGCAGGTAGAAACACACATTTAGAGTTACTGTGGCACCCTAATACTAGGCTACTCTGTAAACGGCTGGTAAACAAACACATTTAAAAGCGCGAAAAGTTGAAATGCATATAAAAGAAAAAAAAACGATTAAAAATAAGAGTGAAGCAATAGCGACGTTTAAGTGGCGTTGTGTTTGATATTTTGTTATATTACGCTTCACTCTGTTGTTTTTAATCCGTTTTTTTTTCTTTTCTGCATTTCAACTTTTCGTGCCTTTAAATTATAATGATTAGATTATGATTAATGATTCTTGCCTGAACCATATTTTATTTGCAGATGATTTGTGTTGTTTTTCTCCTTTTTTCACTGGACTACAGTACTTAGTCAATGTACTTAATGCTTACGTTTCTTCTCATGACACTGTATTCAGAGGTGGAGTCCTCAAGGACGTCCTTGGCCTCGAGGACACATTTTGAAGTCCTTGGCCTTGGCCTCGAAGGTCAAGTCCTTGGCCTCGAGGCCTCAAGTCCTCGAAAATTGGCCTGTCCTCGGCTCGAGGACAGCACTATTTTTTGAATTGTTAAAATTTTGTGGAGCGCTTGAAAAATTTTTTTTTGGTGAAGACCTGTTTTTTTTTTGGAGGTCGCCTGAAAAATTTTTGTGAAGACCTTTTTTTTGGAGAGCACTTGCCCTTGTGTCCTTGGCCTTGGCATCGAGCATTCCTGTCCTTGGCCTCGAGAGTGTCTGTCTTCGGAAAGGCTGTCCTTGGCCTTGGCCTCGGATTTTTTTGTGTCCTTGGCCTTGGCCTCGAGCCTTGTGTTCTCGACTCCACCTCTGACTGTATTTAATTATCGTAAATCTGCCGGAATTTTATTCTCCCCGAAGAATTTTAAGCTGTCAAAACCTCCTTTTTTACTGCTTGGCCTTGATAAGGTTGAATTTGTCGATAGGGTAAAATACTTAGGTATTATCATGGACTCGAGCTCTAATGAGAATTGTGATATATCAAGACAAACCAGAGCTCTTTACTGTGTTGGTAACAAGTTGAGGTCAAAATTTTCGCTATGTTCTACTTATGTAAAAAATATTTTGTTTAAGTCGTATTGCATGTCTTTGTATGGTAATTCATTGTGGCATAACTACAACAGTTATTCAATTAGGCGTCTTTGAGTAGCCTACAATGATGCATTTAGAATGATTCATGGTCTTACCGTCATACCAGTGCCAGTGTCCAGTAAATTTTTTTTTAATGTGCTTACTTTTGATGCTCTTATACGTAAGTCGCTTTTCAACTTCGTTAAACACAGTCGTACATCGACTAATCATTGGATTAATGCGCTGGTGAATTCTGATGTCTTTTATGAATCGAAGTACTTTCATATGTACTGTAACACAGTGTATGAAGATGGTCATCCTACGATTCAGTAAAGAACCAACTGTTTTCTAATATGGTATGATTTTTTATTAAGCGTATGCTGTTTGTGTGTTTCTTTGTGTTTTTTTTTTGTGTGTGTTTTTGTGCTATGATATGGACGTTTCGCTTGCAATAAACACCAATAATAACAATAAATATGTTTGTTTACCAGCCGTTTGTAGAGCAGCCTAGTATGAGGGTGCTACAGTCACCTTAAGTGTTTGTTTTCTACCTGCAGTCATGGTTTTGTATCAAGTTAACCAGTAGCATACGCAGGATTTTAGAAAAGGGGGGCAGGAAATTTGAGAATAATGAAGACCGAGAAACAAAATTCACCACTCAGAATCAGTCCGTTTTCCTGCCCAAAATTAGGTGAAGACCAAACAATTAGGTCTTCGCCCAGATTCTGTCCGTTTGTGTGCTCAAACTTTCTGCCCAAGTTACAAAGTGGGGGGGCGTGCCGCAGTTTTGCATACTATTCTATGCTAATTATACTATCCTGGCGACCCATGCCATGGCCCTTCCCCCCTAAATACGTCCCTGAAGTTAAGACTTCTATGAAGTCATACTTGCATTGTTATCTCAGTTGCGGTGCCAAGTCTTAAATTCAGCTCCCTAGTGGCTTAGACTGTTCGAGTTAAGAAGGCCCTGGTTCAGTTTTTTCCGCTAGTTGGGTGCACTTTAGGCCGCTCAGGAGCTGGATATAGCCTCGATACCGGAACGAGAAACAGTTTTAATTTTAAGCTTTTACAGTGCTACTTTTGGCAGATACCCTTGATGATCCCGATTACGGGTGAAATAGACCGTAGGGTTTTAAGTTTTGACGTGTACTGTGTTATGTTATGATATTTGCTCATGCCTACACTGTCGAGCACTTTTTTGAATCGGTTGAATTAAAACTCCACTCATCATTATCAACAGTAGCGTAGCCAGGGGGGCGGGGGGGGGGGCTCGAGCCCTCCCCATTAGCTTGTGAAGTATGCAAAATCGCACGTTTTTAGTGCTTTTATTTGAGGCCGATTTTTGGTGAAAAATTGAAAACAGCCCCCCCAAAGGAAATTGGGTGCCGAAGTTGGTAAGTACATGTCGTGATTCGGCCTGAAAAAACGTTTGAATTTCCGATTTTGGCCGAAAAATCAGTCTCAATTTCGGTGAAGACCTTTTTTTTTTGGAGACCACCTGTTTTCGGGCTGAAAAAACGTTTGAATTTCCGATTTTGGCCAAAAAATCAGTCACAATTTCGGTGAAGATCAGTAGCGTAGCCAGGGGGGGGGGGCGAAGGGGGCTCGAGCCCCCCATTGGCTAGTGAAGTATGCAAAATCGCATGTTTTTTGTGGTTTTGAGGTCGATTTTCTGTGAAAAATGGTAAATAGCCCCCCCCATACGAAAACAGCCCCCCCTCAAACGTCTGAATCTGCGACGAAAAATAAGTCTGAATCTTGGTGAAGACCTTTTTTTTTTTTTTTGAAGATCACCTAATTTTGGGCGGAAAAAAGCTTTGAATTTCGGATTTCGGCCGAAAAATCACTCTGAATTTTGGCGAAGACCTTTTTTTTTTTTTGGAGATCACCTGATTTTGGGAGGAAAAAACCCTTGAATTTTCGAGCTTTCCGAGAAATTTCGTCTCAATTTTCGGACAAACCATCTGAAACTGATACAAGATCAATGAAGGTTCGAGTCAAGGTCGTTTGCACACTTCTCTCACTCTTTCAAAATAGCCCCCCTTTTCCAAATCCTGGCTACGCCTGGTGAAGACCTTTATTTTTTTTGGAGACCACCTGTTTTTGTGCTAAAAAAACGTTTGAATTTCCGATTTTGGCCGAAAAATCAGTCACAATTTCGGTGAAGACCTTTTTTTTTTTTGGAGACCACCTGTTTTTGGGCGGAAAAAACGTTTGAATTTCCGAGCTTTCCGAGAAATTCCGTCTCAATTTTTGGACAAACTGTGTGATTCTGATTCAAGAAGAATGAAAATTCGGGTCAAGGTCGTTTGCACTTTTCTCACTTTTTCAAAAAAGCCCCCCTCCTTTTCCAAATCCTGGCTACACGCCTAATTATCAAACTTGTTATATAGATTGCTCCAAACAGCTGTCATAGCATGGTACTAACCCCACCCATTACTGTCTAATTTGAAGGCTGGTTTACTTAGCTTATACAGAAAATGATCGATTTGTAAACATATTCTGAAAGTTCAGTGTACCCTAAACATTTTTAAGTGGTTTGTCTAGGCTATCTCCCGTTGGTCGCATCACGGACAACGGCAAAAGTAACCAAATACTTAAAAAGCATGGTGATTGGATAAAACTGCAAAGGAGTAGAAATTGATTTCGTAAAAAAATTTTCAGTTTGCATTTTGCAGACAGAGAATTCTCTTTTGTTTTTACGATATCAATTTCTGCCCCGCATACAGTTTACAGTTTTTGAATGTAAAATTTTAGCTGCCTCAGTGGGCTATCGTGTCCGTCATTCAGTTTTCATTTATTTCTAAATTTAAATCATTCACGTTAGAACCGCTAGCTCGACTATTTTACAATATACTTGATTATCGCAGTAGTACTTCCACAAAATTTAAGTAAATTTGTTTGCAATTATTTTAATGTAGCTATAAGTTATGCTTTTTTCTGGCGCAAGTTTGGTATTTTAATTTTTTGTCTACATCCATACACGAAGCTGCAGCCATCGTTATTCGGTATTTTTGATTTAGAGATGTAATAAGATATTTTTCTGTGTGTTTGCGAAATCCTTGCTCTTTTTTACTGTTTTTGTTCAGCTATTGAAGTTTACTCCTAAAAATTCAAGTGATAATGCTGATTACGTTAAGTTTGGTGGTTAATATTGGTCTTCCCTGTTTTCTTTCAGCGCATATTTGTTGCATTCGGTGAAATAAAATCAAATTGGCCAACGGTATAATTGGGAGGAGGCTAATATTTTAATCATAAAAATCATAGCCAATGTTATTGCAATAAGTTTATTGGGAACGTTTCTGACCTTTTCTGGTGCCATTTTCAACGAACAGTAAAAAACTCTTGCAAATTACATCCTGGTATTGATTGATATGAAAACTAAAAATAGGCCTATGTCTTTCACGCATTAAAAAGGCGGAGTGGATAAGATGAGGAGTTGAGGTTGAGATTAGATTTGAGGAGTTGGATGTATTGTGATTCTAGGATCAAAAGTTTGTGTTTGTCTGGGCAGGAGGTGAGTATCTGTGGATTATGAAAATCAACTTTGTGGGAAGGGTTGGATTGGAGATGGTTGCAGACTTCAGAGTTAGGGCTTGATTGGTGTTCTTCCAGGCGTTTTACAAGATTTCTCCGGGTTTGTCCGATGTAAAAAGATCCACATGAGCAACTGAGTTGATACACTATATTGCTTCTTGATTGCTAGTTGTCGTTGACGGTCTTTAACTAAAATTGTTGTTTAAGTTTGTTGGTATTATGGATAAACCTTAATTTAAAGTCTGGCAAGTGGGTTTTTGTGTACTGGTGAAGTTCTTTTACAATCTTTTACAATCTTTTACATCTTTTAGGTTCTTTTACAACCTTTTATAACGATCTTACTCTATTTGCAATTCCTATACTACGATTGATTCCGAGTTCCAATCAATCAAAGACACCCTTCTAAAAAACGGTCACCCACTGAGGTTTATAGACAAATGCATCCGACAATTTTTCAACAGAAAGTTCTACCCAAAACGCCCCAAACATAACCTTCAACTTATCTACTCTTTAGACTTCTTCATCTGGGCTCCATTTCTCACAGTTGCACTTTTCTGTCACCCTATTGGCTTGCAAATTTTTGTGTTACAACCAGGGATGTGGAAGCGGCAATTTCTTTAATCGCTTCCGCTTTCACTCTTAGCGCTTTCGCTTCCACCATTTGATGACGTAATTTTTGCTCAAAATTTTTTGATCTTAAAATTTTTTGGCAAAATTTTTTTCGAGATAAGTCAAGATAAAACAACATTGTTATCATCAACTTAAAAACATCGTATACTGTAGAATCAAATTATAGGATTGTAATCAGTGGTTTGTCATCACAAGGATCAGCGCATGGGCTTAACCAGGAATTTGAATTTGGAGCGGCTCTAAAGCGAAAAGTCCAATCATATGGTCGTTATATTTCCGCTGATGTGAATTTTTCTGAACGTTCACCCAGAATTTTTAAATAATGAGCGATTATTTAGGGGCTGGAGACGGATTTCCAAGCGCTCTGGATAATAACTTATTTGAATTTCATCTGCACTGTTAAGCGCAAATCTTTGCTTGGCTGGAATTAGGTAGCGCTAGGGCGAAACTTCCACACTTGCAAAATTTAATTATTTTTCAAAACTTGCTTGTGTACAAGGCTTGCTCTAAATTTTTGCTAGCAACGTATATTTTTTGGACTGCGAAATAAAAAAAATAAAAAAAACATTGGAAGAATTATGCGGATATACACAGCACCATACTAGAATGATTCTTATAGCGGATGGTACGTAGCAATAATTAAGACAAGTATTATAACATTATGTTTAAAAGTCAATATTAAACTTTGATTGAAAGACGTTGTGATGCTCTCCTCTGTTTGTGTTTTAAGAAGATATTATCGCAATGAAAGAAATTAAAATACTGAAACTGGAAACTTTGATTATGGTGGCAAATATATTGTGTTCCAGTGCCGTCGCCAGAGCAACCTAAGTGAGGGGGCACTAGCCGAAAGTGGGGGGCAACCAACTATGCGCTCTTTTAAAAATTTCGTATTCATGTTTGAAAAAGAGACGTATTAGACCGACGGCGTTTGTTTCGTACGCCAAATAATCGCTTGAAAAATCTGTCTGCAGAAGTAAATGAAACCAGAAGCACAACCAGGATTAGGCTGAGAGGAAGAGGGCTTGTACCAAAAGTAATTTTTTCCACTAAATTGCCTAATTTAGGCCCCGAGCTAAACAAACCGATGCAACTCAAATATATCACAAAGGGGGCCTGGGGATGAAGCCCCCTGCTGCTGGGTGATTGTTGTGATTGCGGCAAAAATATCAATTTTAGCGCCATTTCAATCACATTTCTAATGTCTTTGAAGCCATATGAATAATTACAGTAAAATGCAAAAATTTAGAAGTTATTGAAAGAATTAAATTGCCTAGCCCCCTAGCCCCTTCAACCCCCTTATAAGTACGTAAGGTCAAGTCCAAAACACGTTTTAACGCTTGTTTTTTAGAGTTATATTTTCTAAATGACTTGGCTAAAGGGGGCTGAAAGCTGTTTTGCTCCTTCCCTGTCGTTGCGCAATTGTTTATACGACCTAAAAAATCTTGAATATACTATAAAAAAAAACAACAAAGCAAACCGAAATTGGGGGGCACAAGCAGTCGTTAGGGGGGCACGATCCTCCGTAGCGACGGCAATGCTGTATTCCGTGACTGTGTTACACAAGTATGCCCCCTGATTTTTAAAAAATGGGCAAAGCCCTGTTTAAAAATATTTATGAGAAAGTCTTTAAAATTTAGGACTAAAATTGACAATTATTGACTACTTGTGATTCTAAAAATGAATTGGTTAGCTACATGGTTCATCTTTGAGTTGATAGGGGTGGGGCTGCCACGGATTTAAGTGAACCACTAGCCTTTAAAAATGTTTCTTTGTAAATGATGATTGATAAAACATCCACTTTTCGTTGTATATTTCACAAAAACTTGCACCACATTCAAGTTTTTGATGTTCGATATGAATGGCAAAGTGGAAGCGGAAGCGGTAACCTTTTACCACTTCCAGCTTTCGCTTCCAAATCCCTGGTTACAACATTACCAAATACTGCATTTTATCTCAGAAAAACATCGAAAAGGCTAAAACTTCCGGGGCTCCGCCCGAATTTTTGTCAGATTAGCATAGTACGACAGCACTCTAAATACAAAGATTACAAACCTATTCAAAAATATGAAGATGTAAATACTGCTGTAACCAGACTACTGCGTGCTACTGCTACATGCAACTTGGCTACAGTTACGTTAACACAGGATGTAGCTAGCATTTTAATCAGATTTTTGTGCAACACTGGGAGTCGGGAGTTGAGCATATATTTTTCGACTCTGACTCCAACTCCCGACTCCGGAAAAAATCAAGTCCAAATCCAGAAAAAACCTTCGACTCCCTCGACTCCGACTTTGCAACACTGGTTTACAGTAAAATTTTTGCAACAAAAACATAGGTGGGCAAGTTAATGCAAAACGTTAGCTTCGTTAACCACTAGTCTGTTAACAAACTTCACACCTCCGTTAACGTTAATCCGTTATTTTCAGCTTTAATTAACGGAAGTTAATAAAGTCCGTTAATTCGTTAACATTTTGCGTGTAATTTAGATTTCGTTTTATTCACTCGCTTCTAGAACACGTATTGACGCGGTTGAGCTAATTGTAAGCAAATATTTATTGCTGTGGTGGTCTTTTTGTGCTTTGGAAGTTATATTTTACAGTCTAATCTGATTTCAAGATAAAAACAAGTTCAAATGCACTAACGAAGCTGCGATTGGAAAATCTTTGGAAATTGTGAACAGCGATAATTAATAGACCTATGAAGCTGCAGGTTATTATTTACCACAAAAAGAGCTCCTTTCTTCGCTCTCTACTATAAAACTCGTGCTAATACGCAACCAGTGTTACCAGTGCAAACTGGTTTGTAACGGTACGATGAATGAATGGTACAAGATATTAACGATAAAAACCTTAACGGAAGTTAACAGCACTTAACGGAAGTTAATTTAGTCAGTTAACATGAAAAAACGTTTTAACGGATTAACGAGTTAATGAAAAAGTTAGTTTCGTTATTAACGGATTAACGATTAACGGACTTGTGCCCACCTATGAATAAAAATGTTCTGAATGTCCTTTTAATGATCAATAAGGCAAAAATTTTAGTGCATCGTAATGAAAAATAGAGTAAAAAGTTTTGTTTGCATTTCGGCATCGATTACTTATCTTTAGTCTTTGCTTTTTGTTTGTGTTATCGACTATCGACAATTATTTACTTTTTGTCTGAATTATCGATATCGATTCGTCTTTGCTTTTAAACAACATCAACTTCCAACTCTGTAACCAACTTATTTTTAGAATTATAAGTGTTCAAAAATTTCTACCTGTACTTTATTCCTAAAATTTAAAAATTTTCTCAAAAATACTTTTAAATGCAAGACCAAAAAATTTTCAGCAAAAATTACGTCACCAAGTGGTGGAAGCGGAAGCGATTGAAAAATTGCCGCTTCCACATCCCTGCTTCCAAAGTTTAGAATCTTTTAATGAGAAGTTATTGAGCTAGTCAAATAACAACCGCTATCTACTGTAGCCTACAGTAATGAAATAGTACCGGTATCTTTAAAATATCACCTTTTGCAGCCTCCTACCACGAAATTCCGTCCCGGGTGTCACCATCCTTAGCGATGCCACTGATGACGTAGGTGAATTGCTATTATATCCCTATTTGTAACTTTGAAATTTGTAACATGGTGCTCAGGCCAATTTTGAGCATAGTGATGTCTGACGGTAGCCAACTCACTGCATTTGCAGTTCTCTTGCAATTTATTGTAGGTCAAACGTTATTTTGCCTCGACCCCGAAGTGATATTGCCCATTTATTGGTTATCGACCCCTATACTGTAAACTGATTTCATAGTGATAATTTCATTAATTTCAAAATAACTGCTCTTATCAAAATGCATAGGTCATTCTGACTCATTCAATGGGCTTGCTTGCAAGCTCCCATCCAGTAGCGTAGCCAGGGGGGGGGGGGTTGAGGCAGATTTTTGCTCCAAAAATGAAACAGCCTCCGGGATTCGGGAGCGGGAACAGAAGTTGTGAAGGACTTGGTGTTATTTGGACCAGAAAATTGCAGTTTTTATTTCTGGAGCGCACCCAAAGTTGGTCAGGAAAAGTGACTGAATTGTGGTGAAGACGTTTTTTTTTGGGGGGGGAGATCACCTCATTTCAGCCGGAAAAACCGTTTTAATTTCGGTGAAGACCTTTTTTTTTGGAGATCACCTGATTTTGACAGAAAAACTGCCCTAATCTGATTCAAGACTGATGAAAATTTGGGTCAAAGTCGTTCACCGTTGTTTCCACGTTTCAAAAAAAGCCCTCCCCCCCTTTGCGAAATCCTGGCTACGCGGCTGCTCCCATCTGAGCTTATTTCTTTTCATAATTTTGTGCAAAAACGTTAACAAAAGCGCCATTACTTTGATAAATAATTCAAAATTGCCCTCCAGCTGAGAAATCTTTTTCGGACCATACGCTCTAGGGCATCATGGAGGATTCAACCTTTCATACCTCCGTTTGTGTTATAAGCGAGTATCTTCGTTAACAGTCGCGTATCTAAAATTTATATTGGTAAGAGGGGCTCATGAAATAGATTTGGTTACATTTAATAGACGGGGACCTTGGAGTTGAGCTCCTAGTGTGGTGTAGTCAATATTATAAGGCTAACCTTTTTCTCGATTATTGTTGATTTTAAATATTGCATGTTCACAATGGCTTAACTGCATCAGTATGATTATGTATGTATGTAAATTTGCTGAAGAACAGCCAAATGGAAAAGCGAAAACAGAATGATATTCAGAACTGTGTATAGTTTCCGCCAATATCAATATATCAAACTATATCAAACAGTGTGAAAAAGTTTAGCGAATTACATAAATTTATGAATTATTAGAGTGAACGTATTCTCTGTCTACACAGTCAATTAAAATTTAATTTCCCGATCCTGTGTTTGTGATGATAAAAAAGATATTTGCTCAATATGCTACACGGCATTTTACAACCGATTGAGCAAATACAGTCACCATTTTAGTAGTCGAAAAGAAAAGTGAACTTAATAACCAAGCGATAGATCAACACTAGCATTTATTTTAACAGTAGTATTCTGTTTTGAGCTTTCAAATAATGTTTTGAAAAGAAGCACAGACCAAAACTTCAAAAAATACTAGAGAAAATTAATATGAATATGAAGCAATAATGTATTGATTGTGCAACTGCGCTTGGACCATGCAAGATCTCATTGAATTATTTGGTTGGCTTTGGAACAATCGGTGACTTTACTTTAACAAAAAATTTTCGTAATAACTTTATATCGATCAGGCGATCAGCAGTTATAGTAGCCAATACTACAAAGAGTTGAAAGTGGAATAAACTATGCAGTGCATAAGATTAAGGCGTGAGGCGAAAAAAGCAAAAACAGTATCAGCTCAAATAGACAAAAAACTCAGAGATAATGGGTTTAAAGTCATGAAAACCATAAAACTTCTTTTTTTGGGTCATCATGAGTCAGTAGAACAAATAATTTTTGTTCTATCGTTTCTTTGGAGAGATGTTTCCGAAGAAGAAAAGAATAATATCAAGCCTGTTGTTCATTTCAAAATTGTTCAGTTTATGAAATCGATTGTTGAGGTTATGGACCATCTTCATATTTCGTATAGCAGTCCGGAGTGTGCCAAGGATGGGAAAAAAATTTTGCAAGTTTCTTGTTCTGACGCAAAAGATTACACGTTATCGCCCGAAATTACGGATTCGCTCAAAGCGTTGTGGGCTGACAGTGGGGTGCAAGAGGGCTACGCAAAGTACAAAGAATACCAGCTAAATCAATGCGCTGGATATTTTTTGGAGAATTTGGATTGTTTTTGTAATCCGTCTTATGTTCCATCTGATCGAGACGTTTTCCGCGCTCGTGCTTTGACAACTGGAATCACGGAGACTACGTTTGAATCCAAAAATTTAGCTTTCTCCTAAATCGATGCTAGTAAACTTCAAACTGAACGTACAAAATGGCTTCATTGCTTTCAGAATGCCACGGCGTTCGTTTACTGCGTTGATTTATCTTCTTACAACCAATTTTCAAATAAAGAAACAAATCTTTTGACAGACTCGCTGATTGATTTTAAATCGCTTTGCAATGATCAGTTTTTTCCAGAGATGCCTATGATGGTTTTTCTAAACAACAAAAATGTGTTTGAAGAAAAACTCTCAAGCTGTCCCCTCACTACCTGCTTTCCGGATTACGCTGGTTCAAGCCAGTTTGAGGAGGCGGCTGCATATGTGCAATTACAGTTTGAAAATCAAAATGAACATCCAGATGTCAAGAAAATCGACTATCATTATGTAACTGCCACAGATACCACATCAATCCAAATTTTGTTTGATTTCGTTTCAGATATAATAATCAAAACCTGTCTTAAAGACTGCGGCTTATATGTGCCAGCAGCCAACGAAGATCCTTAGGTAGGCAAAATTTTGGGAACATAGCATCTATTTGCTGTTTTATCGTATATCCGCTTTAAATCTCTCGTAAAGTTTTGTGAGAAATTGCGAATATTTTGGCTATTTCTTCTCGACTTTAAAGAGTTACTGTTCGACCTCGGTTTTATTGAAGAAATGGGAACTACTTGAGCCCCACACAGACCCGGCGCCACGGGGGCATTTTGGGGCCGTGCCCCCGCAAATCACTGCTTGTGCCCCCCAGAGTTGTAAACGGGCCGACTAGTTCAGGCCCGAACCCGAAAATATAAGCCCGAACCCGAAAACTAATTTGAAGTCCAAATCATGCCCGAAAAATCTCGAAAGTTATGTTACGTCTGAAAAATTTAGCAATGTTGCCAAGTTATTTTGATTATATTTTTGTGCACCTAAGACAAAAAGCACGTCTCAGGCCCGACTTAAGCCCGAAACCTTAGTCAACTTTAGGCCCTAACATCACCCGACTTACAACTCTGGTGCCCCCCAAGCGAGAATTGCGCCCCACCCAAGCGAGGATGGTGCCAAGAAAAAAAAAACAGGCCCGGTGCCACTGGATTGTATTTCGGGGCCTGTGCCCCTCCAAAATACTGCTTGTGCTCCCCAAGGGTGAGTAAAATTTTGTTCCAAGACGAAAAACACGAGTGAACGCCGAGACTGATTCAAGACTTCGCGCCGAAGACCTTTATTTTTTGTCTTCACCCCTGAATTTGTGGACAAGAAGTGAGATCCACACCATTAGATTCTGTTGCGCCTTACCTTGCAATAAATATGCCTCCCTCTCCCGAGCGAGACCTGTGCCCCTAAAAAAGGTAAACGGCTAGGATGAAGACCTTTTTTTTGGTCTTCTCTACCGAAGATGAGGGTAAATTTTATCTGTGCCCTCCCTCAAATATTTTTCTGCCCCGCCATTTACGCTACTCGGGCGCCGGGCCTGGACCCAAACCTTTTCCACGATTCCCTTTATTCACAGAAATACGGTTTAATCCGTTTGACTCGGTACCATTGGAAAACCTGTGTAATTTTGTGATAGACTATACTTCAATGGCAAAATCACCAAAGGCTTAATTTTGCAAAAATTCTTGCAGACTAAGAAACGCGATTACCAGCTTAAGCAGTTGGTAGCCCACAACTAAATCTGAAAATTTGGCCAAGGCTACTGGAACCTGTAGGCCGAGACGACCAGTACTGACCTACAGTATGCATTTTGTTATGTCACAAAATTGCGAAATTCTGGGTTGCCAATGGTATACGCGCAGTCAAACGGATTAAAACGTATTTTCGATGGTAAGGGTAATTGTGGAAAAAGGTTTAGATTGCCTCTTTATTCCCTCAAGCAGTTATCATTTCTTCAATGAAACCGATTTCGAGCAGCATCTCTTCAAGTGCTTCTTCAAAATGTAATCTTGTGATTTGACTGTGCAATTATTGGTCACGAATGTTTGCTAAAGCCTCGAAATGCATTCAAATACCTTGCAGCAAACCACGATCATTGATTGCGTTTCATGCAATATATTTCCCAATTCTTTGTTATTGTTGAGTAAATCTCGGTATATTTGTTGTACAGTCAAGTTATAGCGTGATGATAAGAAAAGTTGTCAAAGGCAGATGCAATTGAGTCGCAGTTGTGTAACGTCTATAGTTGAAGATTGTACTAAAATTTGGCAATCTGCTTTTTTTTCGGCTTCCGTGTTTCAGTACTAAAATCATAGTGGTGTTATAGGCAGTCTACTCTGTGGACGTAAAATCGTAAGTGTACACTGCACAATCCTGTCGCATAAGGCTAAACTGAAGGTTCACAAAAATTGAACTGATATGGGTCATCAAAACCGATTTTAAAGCTTCTAATGAATACCTAAATGATGCCTTTATTTAGTGCTGCGAAGTCAGGGATATATAGAAACAGCAAAACCGGGATTGCTCGCTGAATTTTAGGGCGGACAACAGAAGGGTTACTCAGATAATTTTGTTTATTGCATTGCCATACCAACTATTGTGCAAAATATAATGCTTTCAACCAAAGTTAACATTATGACAAAAATAACGTAACACTGACGATTATGATACTCATAGACAGGAAAATACATAAAAAATGCGCAATATTTTCCAAATGAAAGTCGTGTACCATTGCGAATTAATTGGGAAAAAACGAAAAGTGTCGTAAAATTAGGAAAATTTTCAAAAACGCGTCTTGAATCCAAATTATATCAACTCTAGCACGTTCAATAGTTGATATATCCTTCTTTTGCTTTTATGAGCACTGAAATTCATGTTGGCATGAAATCAACTAGGGTTGAGCAAATATCTTTAATTTCTTCATCATGGTACCAAATTCGTATTTTGGCTTCTATGAGTTTGGTTTTAGGTGTACAGTCACATGTTTAAAGACACCTTTTATGATAGTCCACAAGTTTTCGATGGGTTTTAGCCTTGCCAGTCAAGCAAAGTTAATTTCGATTTTCAAAAAAATGTTTGCATTTTTTTGAAGCGTGGCGTGGTGCATTGTCCTGCTGAAAAATACCATTGCCATTTGAGAATGAATTCTGCATTGTTGAAACCAAGTCTTTTTCCAAAATTTCCTGTTATTTAGTTGATTTCATCATTCCTTCGCTTGGACATAAACTTCCAGCGTCAGAGGTGGAGTCGAGGACACAAGGCTCGAGGCCAAGGCCAAGGACACAAAAAAAATTCGAGGCCAAGGACAGCCTTTTCGAGGACAGATCCTCTCGAGGCCAAGGACAGGAATGCTCGAGGCCAAGGCCAAGGACCAAGGACATAGCCACAAGTGTTCTCCAAAAACAAGGTCTTCAAAAAAGTTTTTCAGGCAATCTCCAACTCTTAATCGTTGCCAGAATTTTTGATTGGGGGGCCCAAACCACAAATCACATGCAATGACGTCATCAAAAATTTTCAAACGAGGAACTTTTCGTGGGACAAAGATATCGTAGGATGAAAAATCTGAAATCGTTGCCTATCGGCACTTAACCACGATTTTGCAAAGAGAGAGGGGTCATACTAATAGTTAAAAAGTGCAAATATCTATCTTTGGAGACACGTTGAGAAAACTTGTGTTACTCAAACGTATCACAGACTGGGGGCGGGGCCCCCAGCCGCCGGAGGCTTTGGGGGTCTGGGGGCGAAGCCCCCAGCCGCTGGGCGATTTTTTGTAATTTTTTGAAAAAAAAGTTATTTTAATGCCATTGTATCACATTTCGCACGTGTTCAGAGCCATTTCAAAGCACTAGATTTTTGAAATTTGAAAGCCAATTGAAAAAATCAAATTGCTTAATGCTCCTTTTACTTGCAATTTAAGTCCAAAACACGTTTTACATCTTGAATTTTTGAGTTAAATTTTAATTGTATGTGATTTGGTCCAGGTAGGAGGAAGTAAAGTGCTTTGTCTCTGGCTACACTTTAGCAGTAAATAATCATCCACTCGAAGATTTTCGTGAGAGATGTTTTTTTGTCATGAAAATAATCGGTTATAGGAGTGTATGTTCGGCCAGGAGGCCCAGGCCCCTCAATTAAAGTCAATGATTTGTTCAATCAGCATTTTCCTTGGCTAATTTTTTAAAAGTATTTTGTGCGTAAAAACTGAATTGTTCGAGGTGAATTACTGAATTGTTACTGAAAAATGGTACAATAGTTGGTTACGCCTATTAACCATGTTACTGTCGGGCCAGATTTACATTGCCCTGGGCCCCTGGCAGTTTGGGGATTTTTGCAAGATCTTTCTGACAAATATAGGGAAGACCAAACAAAAGTCTTACGATTTTAGGGCGGGGCCCCCAGCTGGTACTGCGCCATATTATGGTAAATCCGGCCCTGGTTAATGCATTACGGTCATAAAAATGCTATATGAGGGTCTGAGATAGCAACTTTTAGGACAAAAACTCTCCATTTCTTCCGTGTTATACGTTTAAATTGGCTGGAAAAATTGAATTGAAGGGGGCCCCTGGTCTTCCATATTGTTGTTAGTTACTGTTGCAAGCAAAAAAATGCTAAAAAGAAACTGAAACTAAAGAAACAGTAGGCTTTTTTGGCACATGTTTGTCATTGGTGAAATTTTAAATGTGGGGTGGGTTCCCCCCTCCCCCCCCCCTTTAGTTACGCCTATGCTCCAATTGCGGAAAACAAAAAAGGTAGTCGGAAATTTTGCGCGAGGTTTCTGGCGTTTTCCAAGAAAATTTCAACGATTCAAAAAGTAGTGCTGTCCTCGAGCCGAGGACAGGGCAATTTTCGAGGACTTGAGGCTTCGAGGCCAAGGCCAAGGACTTGAGATTTCGAGGCCAAGGCCAAAGACTTCAAAATTTCAAAATCAAAATTCAAAATCCAAGGCCAAGGCCAAGGACTTGAGATTTCGAGGCCAAGGCCAAGGACGTCCTCGAAGACTCCACCTCTGTCCAGAATCATTAAGAGTGAAGCAACCCAAAAACAGTTTCTTTGGGGGGTGTTTCGGGGCCTGTAGAATATAAAAGGTATTGAAGGGTTCTCCAACACTTGGTGGTGGTACTACCCGACCCCTTTCGAGGGATGGGGGCGCGGAGGAACTCCGCGTAGACCCAACAGTCGGGCCACACCCCAAGGTCTGGACCATAGATCAAGAATAGAGAGAGAGGAGACAAAGATAGATTTACGAAGGGGTTCAGAGGCAGGACAGTCGAAGAGGAGATGACTGAGGTCCTGTAGAGGGTGTCCACAGGCACTACATCCAGAATTCTCCTTCCGACTGATCCTTCCGAGGATAAAAGAAGACTGTGGCCATGGCAGCGAAGACGGGAAAGCTCACAGCGAATGGGGCGAGAAAGGAGCAGTTCCTCCGAAAACACTTCGGGGACTTGGAAGTTCAGATGGGAGTGAGAGATGTGACGTCACCAATTGTGGTATTGGGAATAACGGACTTTGGCAACAACTGGGGGGAGAGGGCATAGGCTCGCATCAGTGGGCAGAGAAGCACCAGCTTTGGCAAGTAAATCCGCTTTTTCATTACCGGGGTGACCTGCGTGACCGGGGACCAATTGGAAGCTCAAGGTGCACTGTAAATTGTAAAGGTGGAAACCGAAAGGTGTAAATGATTATGAATGAAAAAAGTTGCAAAAATCCCGCGTTTAAGGGGGTATTTTTGAAAATACTAGTTTTAGGTTGGAAACCTTTAGTGAACAAAAAAGAAAAAATGCCAAGTTCCACTTTGTAAAATGCAATCATGTCGGTCAAAAACATGAGATACTTTAAGCCACAAGGTGGAGCCAAAAGGTTGTCAGCGAGACAAAATATGGGTTACTGTAAAGTAAGTTAACAATTTCGCGAAAAATATTTCTGAATAAAGCAGAAGTCAATTACTTTTTGCTCACTGTATAGTAGAAAAGTAAATGGGAATGGAATGTCATACATTTGAAAGCAATGCGACCTCTTTTGGCGATGGTTCTGAGTTTTAGAAGAGATGCAACGTCAAAGTTTATTCAGAATTTGAGCAAGCAGTAGTTTAATTAATAATTTAGCATTCAATCAATAATGTAGCTATTCCATAATGAATACTATGCAATGTATAACTAAATTGGTTAGCGATAAGCAAATATTGTTATTGCTATCTAACAAAACTATCGTAATATATTTTCAACATTGGCTTGTCAATTGCGGCAAAAAATGTATATGTACTATCGAAAGTATTAAATATACAGTAATTATTCAGAAATTTTGCAGTAGCAGTTAAGCAAAGCTAAGCCGAGTAAAAGCAAAGCATAGCACAAATTTGTCAACGAACTAAACTGATGTACTGCACAGAGTATGAAATATTCAGCTATATTTTCATATAGGACCCTTTTGTTCTTAATATGATTAATGATAACTGTTAGTATTAGCTGTCACTAATTTCGCAAAAAAAAAGGGTTTTGTTTGTGGTTTTTGCCGCATTTTGGTATTAAATTGGTATCAGTATTCACAGTTTGCTTGACGCTCAGCGTTAAAAGAGACAATGTGAAGCCTCCTCCGTTTGTTGGAGACAGGTGGCAGCTTGATCCAAAGACCGCAACGTCCCTTTGCTGCCACCTGTCCCAGGAAACTTTGTCATTAAAACAAATGTAATTAATTTTTCATTAAATATTTAGCTGTGATTCCAAGTGATTTTTGTTGAAGCTATCACTTCTGTTTATGCTTGATTTTATAAATTCGAGACATCGCGGGTTCATTTTCTCTGCTTAAAGTTTACGCATCATTTAGCCTATATAGTACTCGAAATGTTTCCCTTTACTCCGTTTTTAAAAGGGAGTGGCTATTTTGCCCCTAGAGGAAAATAGCCCCATGGTATTTTGCCATTTAGAGGCAAAATATTCCTAAACGCTATTTTGCTTCCAGTGCCAAAATAGCTCTTACCCTAACCCTAACAACCTCAACCCCAACAAAAACAGAGAGAAAAGACTATTTTGCCTCCAGAGGCAAAATAGCCACTTCCTACAGGCGTTTGTTTTCAAATTTCATGTTAGTTGTTACCAGTAACAGTTATAGCAGATAGTGGTATATTAGGACTGAGTTTTACCAGAATTGTATAGCTGGTTTAAATTTGTAGCGCCAATTTGTTAGTTATTTAACTTAGGGCGTTGTGTTTGAAACTCAGATTTCAGCTGAAATACAATCGAGGTTATGATATCGATAACAATACTGTAGTAGAAATAGTAGTAGTAATTAATATTAAATAGTACCTGCATTTATCTACGGATAATTTGCAATGCATTGATTTAAAGTTTTATTTAGTGCAATACATAGTCAAGCTTTGTAAAGTATCCCACATTATTAGGGTAACTGAGACGAACGACTGAGGAAGCGCTTATACCTGAAAAGCGGGTACATTATAGTAAGCAGATTAATTACAGTACGTATATAGACTAACTTCATGTTTATTTTTACATTGTTTTACTTAATTTATGCAGTACAGCAGCATGCGAAACTTTTGTTGGTCATACTGTAGTGTTGGTTCTTGAGTTCTGTTTAAGGTTAACGTTCGGGACACAATTATACTACAACAAATTTTTGGTGAAATACTGTAGAGGTTATTTTCTAGTTGTACGGTTGTTTACATTTTTAGCTGTTTTCCTGGATACAGCAAATATGTAGCAACAATCAGTGATGCTAATTTGTTGCTTTTTGACAAATTTTGCCGCATTGTTTCACGAATTTGATTATTTTTGGGAAGTGTCAAAAATATTTGGGTTTTGTTTTTTGCTTATTCCGAGCCCAGAAATTTTGCTTCTTTTTGTTGGTAAGCCTAGTAACTAGGAACCTTGAAATCGGTTGATTGTAAGATAGGGTAAGATAGTCGCCCATTTGTGAACTTGGCAAGCCATACCAACTCACTTTTTGTTTTTAAATATACTGATTTTTTTCCTAAACTACTAAAATATACCTTTGTTTAGCTTTTGATTCAAATGTTTATATTGAACGCTTAATTGACAGAAATTATCAAAATTGCCTCTTTCTACACTTATTGCACGAAGTCGTTTTCAAGCATTTTTTAACGATACAAATAAACGGCAACTTTCAGGCACAAGTTTGATCGAGTTAATAGCCATAAATTACGTTACTTTTATAACAAAAATTGAAAAAATCTTTTAGTGCTGTGGGTGAAGTCCCGTTTGATACCTCATCAATAACATCAGTATGCAACTTTAAAAGTTTCAGAAATGCTTGAGTATAGCAATTTCATTTTTTTCATATTATTTCATTCCATTCCATATTTCATAAATTTTGATGCAATTAAATATTATTTGAGCAGTTTTTTCAACAAGTATCTGATTTTTTGACATATTTAAAACCTTGAGAAACCGTAAGGGGCTGTTCATAAAAGACGTCCGCACTCAGGGGGGGGAGGGGGGGTTAATAGATTTGCGGACATTTGCGGACAAGGGGGGAGGGGGGGTTTCTGGAATGCGGACGTCCATATTTCAACTTTTTCCGCGACGGAAAATCGCAGATTGTTTTATTCCGTTTTCGGTTTTCCGGGCCAGTATGAACCACGCATAAAACGTACAGTCATGTGATTTAAGGGCGCGAAGCGCACACAAAACAAATCACATGACTGTACGTTTTACGTCACCTTGCGCTAGAGATGGCGCGGATAACAAAAAATGCATCCGCATGCTGCGCTGCGTCCGCAAACTTTGTCCGCATGCTGCACCGCACCGCATTCAAACACAACTAAGTTCACGCTGCACCGCGCCGCACCACAAGTTAAATATCTTTTAAATTTCCACTAACATTAGAAAAAAATCAGCTCTCTAGCTTATGACATATAAAAAAATTGATTTTTGGGGTATTATTTTGGAGAGTTTTCAAAAGAGTTGCTCTCTCAAACCATGTCAAAATATTTGTTTTTTAAACATCTGCCGGTATAAAAAAAGTAATGCCCTAGCTTGAGTCGTTCAAAAAACTAATTACTGGGGAGTCCATTTGGGGGCCCCTGGGGGGGTGGTACCTCCATACTATGTCAAGCTATTTGTTGCTTAAATATCTACCAATAAAAACAAAAAACTATCACCCTAGCTTGAGCAATTAAAAAAATTAGTTTTTTAGGGCCCCATTTAGGGGGGGTTCTGGGGAGAAGCCTCAAAAAAATTCAGGAGACAAAATAACATTTGCAACCCAACAAATTTACACAAAAATTAGATATAGATGTTGTGTGGTTTAGGAGAAGAAGAGTGCACAAAATTTAGAAAGCAAAAAATGAAAAAAGAAAAAAAACTCAATGCGGCTAAAAGTGTAGGTAGAGATGACAGAGTATCTTACGACATATAACCATGTGAAATATTTTTTGCCGTACTTAAGCCGTTTTTGAATAAGGCCGCTTTTTATACCAAACTTTTGAAGTAGTTTTGAGGTCCTAAACCTGAAGTTACGGGACTCTTTGCCTTAAAATTTGGCACACACAAATAACTTATGAATCTCAAACTGTTGTCAAAATTTCATGCAGCTAGACCAAACCATTCTCGAGTTATAAATAAGTCTGAAACTTCACACTCGTTAACTTTGAAAATGGCCGAGTAAAAACTAAAAAACATGCGACGTGAGATCAGTCGTTTCAATTATAGGCTTTCAGGTTTAATCTGCCTTGTGTGTGCTTTCTATCACTTTTTCTACACCATGTTTTGGCAATCAAAAACAATCTACCCAGTGCCAGTCTACCTGGTGATTTCATGCAACTACTGTACTAATCCTGAACCAGTAGCTCAATTAATGAAATATAAGGTATCACGTGCTCTGCATGCTGTCACAAGCTACTACACTTGTATGAAACTACCTTACTATGTATTAATACCTTTGCCGTTTACATGTGTGTTGGATTGTGGAATAAATTTTGCTACTACGTATATGAGATAGGCTCCAGACATAGGACCGAAAGCCTAATTCTTGATGCCATGACCTGTTGACGAATAGGCTACACTGAACTAACTCTTTCACTCTGAAATGCAAGCGCATGTGTAGTAGAAACTGTTGTCTAGCCTTGGGCTTGTACCAATACCATAGGCATAAGCCTACTGCGTAAAGGGAGGGTGGGTCGCTAGGCTTTGTTTTGTGCCTCTACTCTGATGATTCTTTCCAACAAATCTGTTTCTTCTACTTTTGTCTGCCTTTGTTTCATCTTCTCACAGACAGGGGTGCCGAAGCCCAGGGGGGAGGATGGGTAGATATATCCCCCCAATTTGACTGAATCTCCCCCGATAAATTGAGTATAGTCTGCACCTGCATCCCCCAATAATTTGACTTTGGTGTGCATTTGAGCGCAGGTCTCTACTAGAATTTGGGGAACAAAGTTTTCTTTCTTTAGGTGAAGACCTTTTTTTTGGTCTTCACTTAATTTGTTCACCTGAAAAAATCGTGGTCGAGGTTCATCTTCCCAAAGTTGAAAATAGGGCAAAATTGGGGTAAAATTGCAAGTTATCCCCCCCAATGCTCAACGAAGATCTGCACCCCTGCTCACCCAACGTCCTAAACCTTTCCTAGTTAAGCCTACCAAAACCAAAATCTTTTTGTTGGTTTCAAAAAAAACACGTTCAGCCGATCAAAGCTAAATTTCTTGTAGCCAAAATAGCCGATTCTAGGATGCTACGAATTCTGAAAAAATAAACTTGAACTGAAGGCACCTTTCCTGTTTTAGTAGCATGCATTGTCTTCAATTCATACCGTATAATAGTTACATCCAGACTAACCATTATTGTTCATAAAGAGAACATCACCAACAATAATTGTAAAAAAAATGTAAAAAAATTATTGTACGCGGCGCTGCGCTGATGCTGTGACGTAATGCAGATTTTAGTTGCCACGCTGCGCGGCGCGGTGCACCAACAACAGCGCGCGGCCGCGTACGCTGCGCTGTTGCCATCTCTACCTTGCGCTGTGCTTGCTCTGTGTAAACCAGGGTGTCGAACCGTTTCAAATAACGGTTCGGGTTCGGGTTTAGCTCCTGCTCAAAATATTTTAGCGGTTCAGGTTTGGTTCGGGTTCACTTGAGCACCATTTTTGAGGTTCAGGTTTGGTTCAGGTTCACTCAAGTAAAATATTACTGGTTCAGGTTCGGTTCGGGTTCATTGACTTAAAGTTTACCTGTCGTTACTCGTTTCGTCCAGAAAAAAAAAAGGAGAAATCGCTGATCCTGTTGATGATCACCACTGCTCTTATTGTGCGTGTACCAGCGCCAGCGGCATCCGGATATGGAAAACTACATTCTTACTTTTGTTAGGGGTTCAGGTTCGGTTTGGGTTCACTTGAGCACAATTTTGAGGGTTCAGGTTTGGTTCAGGTTCAGTGAAGTAAAATTTTGCTGGTTCAGGTTCGGTTCGGGTTCACCAAAATAAAACGGTTCATTCGGGTTTACGGTTCGACACCCTGGTGTAAACTTTGTATTAAAACTTGGTATATAATTAAACTTTGTAATTAAACTTATTATATAATTAAACTTTGTATTAAAACTTAGTATATAATTAAACCGTGCAAACTTTGTATTAAAACTTTGTGTGTGTCAGTGTCTAATTAACGCATTTTTGTGTCCGCATGGACAAGGGGAAGGGGGGGTTTAGTCATTGCGGACATTTTGCGGACATGGGGGTAGGGGGGGTCAATTTTTTTGCAATTTTGTGCGGACGTCTTTTATGAACAGCCCCTAATACTGTACTGTCAATTTTACATTGACTTTTAATGTTACTTACTTAGAGAATTTTTGTTACTTATTGCAAACCAGTTTTATTACTCTTGATATTGTTGTACTGTACTTGCAGCTAAGTTAATGCAATATCGAATAAATAAAAACATGATTATCTAATGCTTGGAAAATATTTACCAACGTTTGAAGACAGCAATAAAAGTTTGTGCTGCTCTTCAAGCGAACAAAAAGAATAAACAAAGAGATTGTTCAACATTTCGAAAATTTTTTTGTAAATGTTCCAAAACGACTTCCAGGTCTGGGTAGACCTTGACGATTTAGATGCTCTTTCCTAAAAAACCATACTAAAGTTTTATTGTTACAGGTAAGTGGATGCAAGAGCTGTGCAATGTGCATGCTTTCAAAAGATATCGTTAACTGTTAAATATATGTATATCTATATTTTTTTTTATTCAAACCAGCAAATTTTACGTTGGCTAGCTTTTCCGTATTTTTTGGTGTTTTTGGTTTTCGGTTTTTCGGTATCAGTAGTATGTTTTTGGTAAGCCTACTGCCTGCACAGTGCATATGGGTGGAACTTTTGCACCAATGTATGATGCCACTTGATTTTGGTGCACACCGTCTGCTGTTGACAAAAAGTTTTATTATTCTGTGTGCTACTGTTTGGTGTGTCATAAACATGCAGAGAAAAAGAAACGGTTTGGACTTTACTTGTCTAAACTCTAATCTAAATCGGGGCACAGCATGCTAGTAAAATTACCAAATTTTGTCATTTTAAAACGTATAGGGTTTGACTTTTGTAGATTTTAACTTACCTTTAACTTACGATTTAACTTTTTTTACCCATTGCAAACTGATTTTTTCTCATCTGTGACTAACCTTGTTTTACCCCCTTATTTGTACTTTGCAATAGTTGCTGCTGTGCAAGCCATTGAGGTTTGTCCAGTTTGGCCGAGAGGTGCATGGGAATACCTTTGGTTTAAATATGCTGAAAAATTGTTACAGTGGTCGCTAAAATTAGAAATTGAAGAATTGAGTATCATACTACAATTAAGTGTTGCTGTGCATTACTTGATCCAGTACAAAAACGTCGGTTTTGCACGATTTACTGTGTGTTCTTTATGATAGAGCAAAAGTAAAAGTAAAACCATTTCGATTTGTAGCTAACTATTAGTTACCCCATTCAATTCAATACTTAGTGGTATGCAATCATGCTATTATCAAAGCAAATATGTCATGAAGTTTCAGAAAAAATAGTAGCTGCCTATCTGTGTTTATTGTATACCATGTTACGCAGAAATTAGTCGATGCGTAGCATTACAGAATAGGTTACAAATACCTGAAGACAATTTTTATTCAAACTCTAAAATGGTTTTTGATTATGTAATAATTCATATTCTTAAACCTTTTTATTTTTTATCAAGCTACACCTGATTTGGAAGAAAGCACTTCTTTGGTAGAACCAACTGGCAGCAGCACTTTCAAAAATTCAAACTGCGCTGATTGTCTGGAAGAACTGGGTGACAGTGGTTTATCTCAATCCCGAAGGACTCTTAGGGACAACGCGACATTGAAAAGTCTAACAATGACTTTATGGAAACTTCAACCGATAAAATATTGGCATCCTCTTACAATTTAGCCACAAGCAAGTTGCAGAACTTTCAAGCAACAATATTTTGCCATCCCGAAAGATGAATAATAAAATTCCTTGGTTGCTAACATATGAGATACCTGAGTGGCCAATCATTGTGGCTGAAAAACTCCACAAATGCATTTCGGTATCGATTCCGCTACCTTCAAGAATTCGCAAACAAATTGGCGGAATATATTTTCAATCAATTTCTAGGCATGCACTGTAAGTATATTCAAAATTTTTATAACAGTATGAAAATAACCCGGGCTTTCTTCGTCTGCGCCGTTATTGTTGCTAACTTTTGTTATTCTGGGCTGTCAAATGCAAAAATTTTGCCAAAACCATTTTTACCATTTTAGCACGGAAATATTTTTGATGACCATTTTTAAGCTAAGGAGTCAGATAAAAAATCGAAATCTTTAAATTTCAAATCTTTTTGTAACGATAATGAAAAGAAACTCAATATTTGCTTGCAGTTGGTTTTCTAAATATGCCAATTGCCTAGCTATATGGTGTCCCTTATCATGTTTGGCGCTTATCATCGGTAAATCTCTCAAATTTTTCTTTGTAATTGATTTTGTTTTTTTCATCAAGCGGTTTGATAAAAGCTGGTTTGTTATAAGGTTAATTGCTATTAAGGTGGTAGATGATTGGGACAAAAATTAACGTAATGTACTCCAAACCAAATCTGATTGTTGCGTTCTGTGTATAGGGTTTCTCAACTATTTGGGGAAGCTATATTTGTGACCTATTATTAACCCATTTAAAAAAGTATATTACGTATGTTTTCACCATAACTGTATCGGCTGATATGTATGCATGTTTAGATATATTACGCCAACGGATTACAAGAGTGTGTGCATGCAACTGGTTAGAAAATACCAAAAAAAAAAAGTTTATAGTAAAATTTTGTTTTGAACTACAAAATTTTGTTTTCTGTCGATTTTAGCTGAAAACAAAACAACCAATTTCGAAACAAAACCATGCCTTTTTTAACGAAATACTGAAAAAATTTTTGTTTCTAATGGGAAAATGCATGGAAAAGATATCCATTAACCGTTCAAAAGTATTTGATTTTTACCATGACCACAAATTAACAGTTATAACTTTTAACATGTAATTCGCTTGCGCAGGCTATTTATACTACTTATTTATTATACTATAATTGCAATAAAAAAAAAACGGGTGAAATAATATTTGGATACACTTAAACTGCTGAGCTGAACTTGACACGCTCAACATACAACCCTTTAATGAAAAAAATCGTATTAGTGAATTATGACGTTTGAAGTCAGAAAAGTTTCATAACAATTGATCCATGTTAATGTTATACCGTAAAAAAATATTTCAAATTACTTGAAAACTTTAACTTTTTTAGAAGGAGGAGAGTATTTATGGAAGTAACACGGAGGAGGACGAAACCAGCGTTCATATTCACATCAAATCAATGCCAAACAAAACCCGAAAAAAACATCGATATGATTATGTTAGAAGACCGAACGAAAAGAACCTTCAAATTTCGTCGAGAGGAAGTTTGCGGCGAAAAACTAACCGTTCAAAATCTGATTGATAAATACCCAGCTTTGCAATTTCCATTTTGTGTAAGTAATGTGTTTTTTAAACAATTTTAACATTTAAGTAAGCGAATTCTTGCATAGTTGCGAACTAAGAAAAGAAGAATACTCTAATGCTAGCACGGTGTTCGTTATAGAACATCTACCCAAAGCTTACAAGGATCGAAGAAAACTTCTCATTCCGAGTTTAAAGGAGGCAAAAAAAAAAAACTGCATGGAGAATAGTTTACGACGAGTATTGCTTATTCATTGATGATAAAAAAGCGCAATAGTATGTTTCTAAAACGAAATGGCTTGTTCATATTGCGATAAAATACCGTTTCTAAAACGAGACACGGCTTCTTTAAAGAATGGTTACTTTTGTTGCTATAAACGATTAGCAATATTAACTTTTTTAACCCAACGGACTTTATTGGGGCTGAAACATTGTAGTGCAAAGAACAAATGTCAGTAACAAGTAGGACACTCGTCGTCAAAACATAAGTTTTTTTTTCATACTGAACCATTTAGTGCCTAAATCAAGGTAGTTATATCACAAAAACATTTTCTGGCGTCATTTAAGTTAAATATACTGGGCCAAAAAATGCCCAGATTTCGGAAAGTGACTCTGGCAAACCTTAAAATTCGAAAACTATCCTTTACTTTAACAACTTTAAATTTTCAGGGGTGTTTTGTGAATACGTTTTACTCAAAGTCAAGTTCATTCAAAGCAAAAATCTCATTTCTGAAGGAATTTATCACGAAAAGTCCAAGATGAAGCATTTTTGCCTTAATATAGGATTACAGTAATAGTTTACCAAATATTTGATGTACTTAGAGGAAACTAAGTTTGTTGCTTCACTATTTATACTGACCGTCCTGACTATATCGCGGCAAAAAATGTTTAATAGAAAATCACAGAATTAAGGATTTTAAATTGCAACTTATTATTATACGATTATGTTACTGATTGGATATTTTCTTATACTGAAAGTCGTCGTATAAGTGCTTACGCCAACAGTAACTTACATTTTTTAATGTGTAGCAATATAGCAATACAGAGACAATAATTTGAGAAATCGATTTCCTAAGCAGCATGGTGTTGTAGAAAAGTTAATAATTTTCTGACATAGTCTTATTGTATTCTGAGTAAATTTCTTTATGACTGAATGCGTCGTAAGTTCATGCCCTAAATAGTCTCCGGACTCCCCGCTAGGAACACTTTATGAGCAAATGTAGCAGTAGCAATTCAACTTTTGAATGGCAACTTGATACGCTTTAGAAAATACATTTTCCAAAACAGATTTGCATAACACGAACTTTCGACCTTAATGCTGGCGATGGCAAGAAATTCCCCAATTGTTCACACAAAACTTTGCGTTCTTTGAAGTGGTATGGAGCTAAAATGCTTTTCTGGGACTAAATGGAGCTAAAATGTTTTTTTGGTAAAAAATTATGACGGAATAAAAACTCTCAGCCGTCTAAGGAAGCCAAAACTTATTGGTTAAAACAGTATTTTTATTGGGCAGAAATCGATTTGGCAATAACATTCTCAGTTTTCTAAAATAACGAGTAATAATAATCTACCTACTCGTTATTGCAGACTAAGGATGCTTTTACAAAATCCGTTTCTGCTCATAAGATGCAGTTTTTAACCAACAGATTTTAGCTGTCCAAGAGTCTGTCGTTCGGTTTTCATTTGTTTTACTATAAAAGTACCACCCTCGCTAGAACCACCAGCCTGGCTAGGAAACAGTAACTCCTTGAAAACTTACAGCAATTCTCACCCTACTTCATCTACAATTATATTATTCAACATGCTATATTGCTCTGTATGCCAATATGCTTCAAAGAAAAAATGGCGGAGTTTGTAATTAGGGTCAAAGTAATCTTGACTAACTATGTAGCTACGTGTGAAATCAAATCAAAACTTACAAAAGGGTTTGTTTGTACTATTCACACTGTGTGGTGGACAGACGATATAGCCAGTAGGCACACACGAAAACCGAAAAGTCACTCTGTTGTTTCCTGATTAACTTGGGTATCTTAGAAAGTAGTCTAACTGAGATGCTGCAACACTTGCGCACTAGTTACTACAAAAAAACAAGCTGAAGCTATCTTTTCTACTGCATTAAATGTAATAAGGGTTTCAAGCTGTAAATATCTTTACCTACGTTTGATCATTGATCATTTAACTGTATACGGTATATATTACAGTTTCTTTTGTATAATTTACATTTTTTCAGGACAGAAGCTTGCTGAACACGTCCGAACACCTTTTCCGATTCTAAAAAAATTAACTTCGGCTGGATTCGGACTGTACGTGGAACGAAAACTGCTTCGTTTGGTAAAAGATCCTGAATGTTCTCATGATGTTGTATGCTTTTTGGGTATATATATCCTTTCCCAAAACTGTCATCAAGACATTTTCATTTTTATCTTACTTGCTGGAAACCCCCTGCGATTCAACGAGCAAAGTTCAGACTATGATTAATCAGCTTTAGTGAACTAATAATATTTTGAAAGAAAAATAAGTGTACAGCAGGAATGTGGAAGTGCCAGTTCGCAAATCCCATCCGCTTCCACCAAACTTTTCCGCTTTCACCACTTAATGACGTAATTTTGCTCAATTTTTTATCTTCAAATTTTTTCGCAAAACACTTTTTCCAGATATGTCAAAATTAAACAGTTCAAGTCATCATCTTGAAAACATGATATGCAACCAAACCATGTGATTGGTTTGTTATTGCAAAAAACAAAGCATAGGCAAAGCCAGGAATTCAGGTTGGGAATGGCCGAAAAGCGAACCGTACAAACACTTAGTCAAATGTTTAAGCTGATACTAATTTTTCTAACCGTTCGGCCAAAAATTTTAAATAAAAAGCAATGATTATTCATTGGGTTCCAGAGCTGGTAAGTGAAAGCAAAAGCAGTGGAAGCGGGCAAATTTTTGTGGAAGCAGAAACTACAATAGAAGCGGTTAAAAAGTACCGCTTACTTTGGCCATTTTTATCAACCGTTGGAAATTGAAATGTAGTGCAATTTTTTTTGAAATATATGACAAAATGTTATTGTACAATAAATCGGTATTTGCAAAAAAACCTTTTTACAAGATTGCAGTTCACCAGATCCAGGGTCAACCTTCCACCCATATCAATTTAAAAATGAACCATGTAGCCTATACCAACTCGTTTTTTATCTAAAAATGTTCAAATATTTGCTGCTTTGGTCTTAAGATTTTTAAAACTTTCTCAAAATTTTGGGGGCCCTGCCTATTTTTTTAAAAACCTGAAGATGCATAAATTGGTTTAACACAGCATCCACTAGCATATACAAAGTTTTTAATTTCAACACTTAAGTTTTCTCGCTGTGACAACAGACCTATATTATTCTTAAAAAAGTAAACAGAGAACATTCTACAGTATCTATCTAACAAAGTATAATATTCTAAAACTTTTAAAGATCACGTCCTAATTATTGCCAAGTAGGCCATCGTTGCTTTAAGTGATAAACGGCTTGACCACTTGGAGTTTGGCGGGGACTTTTTTGGTCGGCGGTTTCAAGCTCTCAACTGGTTGCTTCAAGAATAATAATAAGAATTACTAAATTATGGTACCCATAATTTTATAACCACAAAATTTTGCACTCATAAAAATACTCGTTGATATGCAGAAATTTGAATTAAAAACGCACATTAAAACACATTATCTAAATAAATTCTGCAATTGTTTGGGCCTCGCCCAGGTACCTAAATCACCCTAGTGAAGATTAGTTACACTCTACAGAAGATGCGATTGAAGCGTTACTATCCCAAGCGTTTGGCAATCCGTCCCTAGGCCCCAATTAAAAATTGCTCCTCTTTTCAAATTTTAGTCTGAACGGTTAGAAAAATTACTGTACTATCAGCTGACGAAACGTATGACTATGCAATTAGACGTTTAGTTTTTGGGTCGCTCCCAATCCAAATTCCTGGATACATTTATGCTCAGATCCTTGCAATGACAAACCAATCACATACTTTGATTTTATATTATGTTTTCAGGATGATAACAAAATGAACAGTCATAAAAAATTGTAAGCAAAAATTACGTCATGAAGTTTTGGGAGCGGAAGCGATTCCAAAACTGGCGCTTTTATATCGGTTTAGGGACGGATCTTCAAACGCTCGTTATCGTGTAATGTTTCTGCTATAAAGTGCAAATCTTTACTTGCCTGCCGTATATTTACGTACCTCGGGCGAATCCCAAAAAATTGCTCAATTTTTTTTTTAATGATTCGTTTTTAAATTGTAGCGTTGCTTCAAATATATGCGTAGCTGCATGTCTTTTAAGAATCCAAAACAACAAACTCTGAGAAAATTTTGTGATTATAGACACCATATCAGAATAATTCTTATTGATATAGCAACGATAAGCCCACTCTGCATTGAGACATTAGTAATTATGCATTATGCAGTAGCATCATGTTAAAGGTTCTACAATACTCGTGTTTTACTTCATTTGAGAGAAGTTACAGTATGATGTTTTTCCCTTTTTACTTTTTAAGAATATTATATTGACCCAGTTAGAAGCTGTTGGAGCTGTATGCGGGTAAATGCTGAGTTATAACAATATATGCCTTTTCAGATTATTTAAAAAGTTGGTATAGCCTCCAAAATCTTAGAACTATAAATCGAATTTTTAAACACTGTTAGATTAAAAAATGAGTTGGTTGGTTCCGTGGTTCATTTTTGAATTGATAGGAGTAAGGGACTAGCCTGATATTAAACCAAAAACTTTTAAAAAAGTTTCTTTGCAAATGATGGTTTATCAAACAATAACTGTTTGTTATATATTTCACCAAAAATTGCACCACATTAAATTTTCATCGGCCGATATGAATGGCCAAAATGGAAGCGGAAGAAGTGCTCTTTCTCCGCTCGGTGTTGATATATTTTTGCTCTGCTATTCGCACGAGGCCCTGCTGCGCAATCTGGTGTTCTATTTCATGCAAGAGCATCTTACAGTGAACTTAATTTGTTTTAATATTATGTCGGTATGATTGAATAGTGTTGTATTTCATTTGCATTCAATAATCACTATTGTAATTTTTGATGGTGATTTACATTTTAGAAGATCATGCTATTTTATTGATTTTGAGTTTAAAATTAATGATTATTATTTGTGTTGCATTGCTTAATCAAACAATTTGATTGATGGTTTGATCATAATTGTATTAATACACTTCTACAAATATGCTTAATAAACTATAATTTTGGATAACCAAAGAGAAAAATTTCAAATAAATATCAAGACACCGTAGCTTATTAATTAATTGCGATTTTCATTAAGCGTTTTCAGCTCCTATCATTAATTGTGCTTCATCAGGATTTAAAGATAACTTCAAGTACTTTATGATATTGTTACAGTAATACACAATAGAATTACCAATCATTAAATTACTTATGCACAGAAACCGAAATCACAAGCATGTAATTCTTTCCATTGTAAAGATAATTAGTTCAGCTTTAACGGTTACGAAAAGCTACGGAAAAAGTGAAACCAGCAGTGAATCTGAAAGCCTCATCAATTAAATTTTCTAGATATTTCAGGTTTTAAAGACGATGGCAATAGAATTCAGCTGGTGAGCTGGTTTAAAGAAAAACACAAAAGCCAATTTAGTAAACACCTAATAGATACTTATGTATTAGCATAAGTATGTTTAGTTTTATTTTTAAGCTTTTATTGTTTTGGCTTCTTAGGCCGAGTTACACATCTACGAATGATTGTAAATGGGAAATCTAATTTAGAAATTAAAATTGTTACTACACGAATCGAAGTCCAAAATGTGGTCTCCAATATCAAATTTGCTGGATTTTGAAGCGCTAAGGCGCTCTTTTTTCTTCTACACAAAAAAGTAATTCCACGGCTGATAAGATGTGTGATAATGACCTTTTTATCTCGTGTTTATCAAAATAAAGAATTCAATGTTTTATGTCGTTTTAAAAACTGAGAATGTAGAACAAATAGTTGATGAAGTTTTCCAACTCACTGGTTTTAACCTTCGCAGCTATTGACTTAAAAAATTATTTTTAAAATGGAAAGAATGACACATGTTTTCGTTTATGTTTTTTTTTTTTGGTGTGCGTAAGCAATTTATTATTGCGTATTAGTGTAACAATATCATAAAATGCACAGAGCTGGACAGCGCTGTTTCGAGCTTTTAGCTCTCATCGGCAGCCCTCAGCTTCTCTAACAAAGTTATTGCCCAGCTGGACAAGACTCTTGGCCGAACTGGACAAACCTGTCGAATAAGGACGTCAAACGTGTCGAATATCATAAAATATTTGATAGTGTATGTATAGATCCAATGAGGCAAAATGATAAACGCTAAAAACGTTTAATAATTATAGTTGCCAATGATAAATAAACAATATGCTTCACCTCTTGGCGTTGCTATAGCGCCCGCCAGCTTCGCTAACAGTAAATATAAGGTAATAAAACGAAATAATTAGTATCATGCTGATTGTCGAAGTTAATTTTTCTTGCAAATTTTTGCCAAAATATTTGTTCGTGCTAATCAGTTGCTTTATTACGTGTTTTTTGCTTTGTAATGATTTTTGCATTGCGCTTCTTATTTTACGTTTTTTCTTGGTTTGTTGTGCACGAGTCCTTAATTCAGAGTGCTGAATTTTCTGTCTGGTTGTGTTTTGAATAAAGCATATGCTTTAAATTTACTGGCTGTTTCTCTCATATGTTGATAAGCTTTGTTACGTATTTTAATTTCACGTTGAGCGCCGCATCGGTAAAGGACAAGCCATTGTGCAAACTCGTCCTACAAAAATTCGCAGTGATTGATGAAAACCGACCATCTTTGCAGCAGTTATTTCGTCAATAAGATGTCAAAACTCAGCCAAAAAAGATAGAGTAACACAAATGTGAGATGACAGGAATACCTGTATAATTAGAATGACAAACCTAGAGCAACGCAAAAGATGGAAAATCAAACCACCTATGAAGGCGTTTTTTCCAACTTTTAGGACGGAAAATTCATTCCAATAAAAGGTGGGAATAAACACCTCAACAAATGGAACATTTTCCCACCTTAACAAACAAGAGGTGTAAAAAAAAGACCACCCCTTTTGTTGCTCACTTTCACAACCTTACGATTTACAGTGTGGTGTTGTTGGAGAGAGAGGAGGCGAGGGACCAAACATTCCAGAGGGACTCAGGCAGGAGATAAGAGGGTCTGATAAAAGGATAGAGAGGGTTGATTGGGAATCGGTTAGAAAAAGGACTGACTGGAATTGGCAGGTCATTAAATGGTTAGTACACCAGTCGAGACCTTGCTTGAGGGCAAAGGTTTCAGCTGTGAAGCTGGAGGCAATTGGACCAGTGGAAAAGGACAGGGAATTGGATGTGTTGCATTTGGAGCATGTGACATACACTCCAGCACCACCGGGACCAAAAAGGGAAGGGACAGATCCGTCAGTACATACTTATATATCAGAAGGGGGGAGGGAGGATAGTATGCTTGAAGCAGACTGGAGTCGGGCTGTACTGTTGCCTGTGAAGTCGGGAATGAAAAGGGAAACAGTGAAGTGGGTTGCAGTCCATGGGGGGAAAGGAGGGCACATGATCAGAATTTCATCTCAAGTAGGGATGATCAGAATCCCATCTCACGTGGGGATGGGAGTGGTTGTGTGGCCAAAGAACAGAATGATCTCCAAGAGGGTTTCTTCTTTAGTCGAAAGGGAACGTTTCTTGTTGCCAGGGCATAAAGGCTGGAGAAGTCTGGGGGGAGACGCAGAGCACGTTCAAAGAAGGAGAGGGCCTGATGTTCTAGAGTTAGCTTTAGAGGAGGGAGTTGGGCCTTAAGAAGGAGTAGTGAGGAGGGGGTGGAAGAGAGGCACCGCGTAATAACCCTGCATGCAGCTCTGTGTAGGACTTCCAAGAGATTGGTTGCGGTGTTGCAGGGGAATGAGAACCATCCAGGAGAGGCATATGTGAGCAGAGGTCGCACAAAGGCTTTGTAGAGTAGGGAGAGAGATTCTTTCGTGGGACCCCAGGAGGCAGTGGCTATGGAGCAAAGAGCTTTGTGGCGGGGATAGAATTTGGAACACAGGGATTGGACGTGGGCCCCAAAGGATAGAGTCCGATCAAAGGTTACACCAAGGAATTTAGGGGTGGGATTGAACAAGAGAGGGATGCCCAAGAGGTTCAGCCGGGGCTGGAAAGTGGCTTGATGGGGATCTGTAGAGAAAAAAGAGCACTCACACTTCTTTGGATTGAGAGGAAGTCTCTATAAGTTGGACCACGTTTCTAGGACAGTGAGGAAGGATTGGACAACAGAAGATACTTTGAGCGGGTCTGGGGAGGAGGACCAGATGGCCAGATCGTCAGAATAAAGGGAGACATGGGCACCCCGAGGTAAATCTTTGGTGATGTCATCAACAAACAGGATGAAGAGGACTGGACCAAGTACCGAGCGCTGGGGGACCCCTCGTCTGATGCGGAAGGAACGGCTGCGGGAACCACCAACCTGGACTTTAGCTCTACGATCAGAAAGGAAAGAGCGTACCCAAAAAACGAAGCAAGGGGGGAGTTTGAGCGAGAGGAGTTTGTGAAACAGAGCAGAGTGGAGAATTTTCCTGCCGTCGCCAGCATATAAAGTCGAAAGTTCGTCGTTTGTACACCTGTTTTTAAATCTGTATTACCTAACGCGTATCAATTTACCATTTCAAAAGTTGAATAGTTATTGCCGCGCTTACTCATAAAGGGTACCTAGCAGGGAGCCCGGAGACTACCCAGGGCATGAACTCGCGACCCGCGTAGTCATAAAGAAAATTTACACAGCATGCAATAAGCCTATGTCAACAAATTATTTGATTTTCCGCCACACCTTGCTGCTTAGGAAATTGGTGTCTGAAATTATTGTCTCTGTAATGTCATTTTGGGTGTGGCCAGTTTTTAGCTTTAATAAGATAACAAAAAATATACCTTTTTTCTGTGCGTGCTTTAAAAATCGCTATTTGCTTTGTTTTTATTCATTCAGTGAATTTTGAGATACGTTTAACTTGTTGATGCATTGCTAGTGCTGGCAACGCATCTATTAAAAAACCCCGTCTGCCCCGTCTGTCCCGTCTGCCCCGTTTACCCTGTCAATGCCCGTCTTGCGAAATGCTTTTGACTGAGTGTTTTCTTTGCTTGCAATAAAGTTGTCTGTTGAGACTACTTCTACTTTGTTTTACTGTCGAGGAAATAGGCGGGTTGGGAAATTGATCCACTTATCAATTTCCAAAATCTGAATTCTCTGGGTCTGAGTTATCCAGAAAATATTTTAATAGAAGTTGTCAGTGCTCTTGAAAATTCTTATTCTTAGCTACTCTGGTCTGGCAGAGTGAGCATACTTAGCTGTAGAATCAGCTTCAGCGAAGTCTTAAGTTTAGATTTGTTTTTGGTCTGGCAAAAGCAAATTGAAGAGACCGAGATCAGTTTTTCTACATCAAGACGAATTTTTTCTGCATCGAGATCAAGACCAATCTATTTCTGCATCATCGCGTTCGAGATCAATCTTTCTACATCGAAAATCGGACGTCCTACAGAAGACTCCGCAGATTCGAACTTCCTGCCTACAATAACGAACGAGAAAATACAAGCAATAAGAACGGTACTGTACTAACTTTTAATTGTTGACGTTATAACAATTGTTAAAGTGTATTGACTAAATTGTTTGACCTTAAGTGAACTTTTGTGATTTAAAATTGCCTTCTTTTATGTAATATTTTGTCTATTTTTTAACTGCATTATGTCCAAAGTTGGTGAGAATCGTGTCCCTACCGGTACCGCGCCTGAAAAGTCTGAGTGTGAGGGCAGCAATGTTCCACTCTCTCAACCTACTGGGCACACGGAGGGTGGGGGCCCGAAAGTTCCCACGAATATTGCCCCTAATGACGTTGGTGACAAACTTTTGAGAGATGCGCGTCATACAAAACGGGAACTTCTCGGTAAAATTTTTGAAATATCGAGGGAACTATCAGGTTTTTCCATTTCCGATGACGTTTCGGAACTGAGGGATAAAATTGGCATTTTGGAACGGGAGGTGGACCAATTCTTTGATTTAATAAGCAAAAACGAATTACAATTTTCGGAACTCGGCCAACAAATTTCTAAGGAATTCGGATACTTAAAAAATAAAATTGAAGAGCTGGAAGAGCAGCCCATTTTACCCTGCGACAGCGTATCTGCTGTTAGCGAAACGTCCAATGCCTCTTCCTGCGCTCTTGCCCAAATTGATTTAGATCTTAAAAAGAAGGAGTTAGAGTACGAAGCCAAGCATGCTCAGTTGGCTTTAGAGCTTGGCCTGAAAGAAGCTCGTTTAGATGCTGAGCAACGGAAGTTGGATGTTTTGAACCGTTCGAGATCGGCTTCCAGATGCAACTCCAAGGTGGGATCCAGGGTCTCATCCTCCCTTGGTAGCCATGGGTCATTTTTGGGATCCCACAAGGGACTGTCCTCTTTGTTGGAAAAGGCTGAAAAAAGTAATTTTACTTTTCAGTGTAAAGTCGTAGCCGAGACTGATCACGGGGCCGCGGTTTTTAGCTCAAGTCCGGCACATAGGGCTGAGCCCCCCGTTGTAGATCGTGGGGCCGCTGCTGGCTCATTTTTTCGAGCCGAGAAACAGGATACTACCGAGCGGCAAAAGTCGAGTTTGCCGCCGAGGCCTGGCTTTAAACATACTGTTGATTTTGATGAGTTATCGGGGCCCAGTAAGGTAGCGCCTGCCCCTGAATCTGCCCCGCATACACGTGGCGTTGTGCCGCCACCAGGTTTTGAAAAGCATGCACGTGGCGTTCTGCCGCCACCAGTTTTTGATAAGCATGCGCGTGGTGTTCTACCGCCACCAGTTTTTGATTCTAAGCCCCTAAGGTTGGAGGAAAGTTTTAGTAAGCGCAAACCATGTTCTGAAGGTGATGTTGTTCAAAAAACTCTAGTTGTCCCTGGTAAAGATAAAGTAAACGATCCTGGTTATGTAATTTCTTCTGATAAAATGAATTACACAGAGCAGCAGGAAAACTTTTTTCAGTATCAAAATAGCAAAACCTTTTTGGATAAAGCTGCTCTGATAAAGTATGAAGGTAAAACCCCATTCATCTTTTTTAAGAATAGAGTGGAAGCGCTAATGGCTTCATGCCCGTTTGAAGGAATGAGGTTGACAATTTTAGAATCGTCTTGCATTAATTTGGCCCTTCAAGTGATCATGAATATTGTCGCTGATTCCCCCGGAGTGTCGGAGGAGGACAGGATTAAAATGTGTTTGGACAGGTTGGAGCAGAAATTCGGCATTAGAGGCGGATTTCTAGCGGAGCCAGAAGTTAGGAAAATCCGCTATGGTAGTAAATTGTCATCTGGTTCTGCTAACCTTTTGAGAGAGTTTAAAAGTGAAATTTCAACTTGTTTGATTTACGCTAAGGCTTATCGCAAAACAGATAAATTGGAGGGTCGCTTTGTTTTGGATTTGGCGAAAAGGTTGCCGACTGAAGTAAAACAGAGGTACCTTGATTTTTTGTTGATGAAATTTGAGAGCACAAACGAGCCAAGTTTTCAGAGTTTGATCGATTTTATTAGCAGGGAGGAAACGTTGAAAGGGACGGATTTTGGCTTCATGCTTTTGGGTGACGTTGTAGAAACTAAGAAGTTGCCTGATAGGGATAAAACCCCATCTTTCAAAGTGAGACAGGTTGACGCTAAGTCGAGCGCGTCTCACAAGGCTCCCACTCCGGAAAAAGGGTCCGTTACCTCTAGACTTGAAAGTAAAAACGGCCCTCATGATCATTGTCCTGATAGTGTAAAGAATTTTGAGGATAAACCTTCTTGCTTTTACTGTTCGTTGCAGGGTCGTAGCGAGCGACATTTTCTCAGTAAATGTAATGCCTTTTCTAGATTAAATGCAGACGCTCGCAAGGAAGCTGTCGTAAAATCAGGTCGTTGCCTAAATTGCTTGGGACTTCATTTGGTTAGGCAGTGTCCTAGGCCGAATAATTGTCGTAAATGCTCACCGGAATTTGATAAGAAGCACTATTATCTCTTGCATGATGCTTTTATTTTGAAACCTGCTGCTAAGAATGAAAATTCTGTTGTCGCGTCTCGCAATTTGCGAATCGAAAAGGTTAAAGCAGCGTATAATCGGGTCACGGCTGCGAGAATTTTTAATCCCGCAACTGGAAAGCAAAAGTTAGTGTACTGCCAGCATGACCCCGGCTCCCAATTGACTTTTGTGTCTAGCACGCTAGTTCAGGACTTAGGTATCGTTCCCTTTGATAGAACGTCCTTTAAGCTTGACACTTTAATTGGTGCTAAAGATAGTTTCGCTGATGTAATCACTTTTGCGCTACAATCTCTAGATACGAATGAAATGTTTTGTGACATAACAGCTGTGGTTCATGAACCGTGGAGTGGCGATGCGGAAGGGCTGCCGCATAGGCAACTTTTGAACGAGTTAAAACACTTCGAGGATGTTGATGTGTTTACAATTGATGGGTGTGACGTCGTTGACGTCATCATTGGTAATGATAACGCGTTTTTGATGACAGTGATTGAAGAAAAGCGAGGTGAATCACGTGATGAACCGCATGCGATTTACACTCCTTTGGGCTGGTTGGCTTCTGGTGGTAGGGCGGTTTTGAGTGGCAGTGTTGCCAATAGCAAGAGGGTGTGTAGTGCAGTAATGGAAAATGAGTTGCCCTTTTCTTATTCTGGTGAACTTGAAAAGCGTGATAGGGAGATTTTGCACTTGAAGGATAAACTTAGAGAGTTATATTTAGATGCTGAAGTCGTTGAACCCTCACGTAATGATGTCTTGGCTAGGGACATAGTGGAACCTCGTGTAAAAATTGACAATGGTCGGTTCGAGATTCCTGTTCCTTTGAAGGCAAATTTTGTGTTGCCTAATAACATCAAATTGGCAGCGGAGAGACTGGCTAGTCTTCGCAAAAAGGCGCTTAAGCAGTCGGATGTTTGTGATTTTTTAGTGGATAGCATGTGTGAACTCAAATCTAATGGTTACATTGAGCCTGTTCATGATTCTGATGGTACACCTGGCCACGTTTGGTATTTACCTTATTTTGTTACCTCGCAGACGAAAAAACGTATTGTTTACGATGGTAAGAGCAAATTTCATGGAGTTTGTGTAAACGATGCTATTTTATCTGGCCCTGACCTTTTGAACTCTCTTGTTCACATTTTGATTAGATTTCGCAGAGGAGAGTTTGCGTTGATGGCTGATATAACAAAGTGTTACTTCCAAATTAATTTGCCTGCTTCCCAGAGAGATTTATTTCGCATCCTCTGGTTTGAGAACAACGACGTAGAGCACGGTAAAATGCAGCAGTTCCGTTTCAGAGTCCATCCGTGGGGCGTGACGTCGTCAGGTTTTGTTGCTTGTCTAGCTATTCAGAAAATGGTTGAGCTAAATGCTAAAAAGTTCAGTGATTCGACCTGTTTCAATGTTTTAAACAATTTGTACATGGATGACTTGATTTACTCGGCAAATAAACAGGCGATGAGTATTTTAAGCGACATGAGTACTGAGTTGCTAGCTCCGGGTGTTCGGGAGCTAAATTTAGAGGTGGATGATAACGTTGTTTTGCCATCAGCAAAAACTCTGGGCTGTGTTTGGGACACTGAGTTGGATTTGCTGCGCATTCAGTGTAACTTAGAACCACCGGCTAAGTATACTCGTAGGAACATGCTGAGCCAGGTTGGTCAAAACTGGGATCCGTTGGGATTTTGTGGCCCACATTTTCTTCAAGCTCGTTTGATTTTGCAGAAGTTAGCTATTGAAAAGTTTGATTGGGATGATATTGTCCCCGATAATGTGGTTAAGGAATGGAATAAATGGCTTTGTTCGCTTGAAACGTTGAAAAATTTTGCGATACCGCGGTGGTATTTTGCGGGTTCGTTGCGCTGTAGACTGGATGATGACGTTAGTTATGAGCTTCACGCTTTCAGTGATGCGTCGAATCAGGCGTTTTGTTCTGTTGTTTATTTACGTAGAATTGTGAATGGGCAATTAAGTCTGTCGTTCATCATTGGCAAGTGCACTATTGTTTTGTCTAGTCAATCGTCTTGGACCATTGCTAGGAAAGAGCTTTCGGCGGCTTTAAACTCAGCTAAACTCATGAAATCAGTCTGCGATGCACTGAGTATTCCTGATTGCCCTAGATTTTTCTGGTGTGATTCTAAGACAACCTTGCAGTGGTTAAAAAACCCAAATTTGCGGTTGCATAGATTTGTCGCACGTAGAGTAAGTCATATTTTGTTATTGTCAAACGAGTCGGAATGGCATTTTTGTTCAAGTGGCATGAATGCTGCTGATGTGGGCACGCGACCAGATCTCATACGTAAAGCAGAAGCACGTAACTTGTGGTTAGAGGGTCCGTCTTTTTTGCGTGAAAGCATAGATTTTGAAAATGAGACAGACATTGTGTCTATGCGTAGAGCTGCGTGCTCAGTTGAGCTGGACGGTCTCGATCAGCTGATCGAGCGAGCATCTTCGTTGTATGAATTGCAGAAGAAAGTTGCATATTTGATGGCCTTTGTCGAATATTTTCGTTGTTGTCGCGTGAAGACCTGTGCCTTTGAAAAACCTACTATGAATGCTGAATACCTAAACAAAGCATTAAACATAATTGTTAGATATGTTCAAAAGAAGGTTTATGGTGATGCTGTTGAGGTGTTACGTATAAAATCTCCAGATGCTATTGATGATGTTATTAAACGTCTTGATAAGTCTGAGAACGATAAATGGCGGGTCAAGGAGTTTCGTAAATTGAAAAAGTTTCGACCTTGTGTTGACAAATTTGGTTTGTTACGCATTGAGGGACGATTGGAGAAATCGCCCGAGTTGTGTTTTGATTCCAAACACCCCCTTGTTCTGCCCTCTAGACATCCTTTGACTAGGCTAGTAGTTTTGCATCATCACCGCAAAGACGAGCACTGCGGTGTTCAACATACTTTGTTGTCAACCAGGAAAAAATTCTGGATCGTGAATGGAAATGCAGCAGTGAAGGCTTATATGCGTGACTGTGGTGTCTGCAATATTAGAAGGGCTAAGAAAATTGAAACTTTAATGTCGGATTTGCCATTGTCACGTACTAGTGCGCATAAGAAACCCTTTGCTGATTGCGGTATCGATTACTTTGGGCCTCTCATGTTTAAAGAGGGGAGGAGTCTCAAAAAGGCCTGGGGTCTGCTGTTTACGTGTATGGCGAGTCGTGCCATTCACGTAGAAATGGTTGTTTCTTTATCATTAGACGAGTTTTTGCTTGCGTTTACCAGGTTTATGGATTTGCGAGGTCCTGTTAGCAATTTGTATTCAGACAATGGTAGTACGTTTCAAGCTGCGTCTAAGAAATTACCGGAATTGGTTGAATCTCCGGCGTTTCTAAATTCTCTGAGACAGAAAGGCATTAACTGGCATTTTATACCACCGTACGCTCCACAGCAAGGAGGTGCGTGGGAGAGTTTAATAAAACAGTTCAAAATTGTTTTATCGAGCGTCTTAGAATCTTCAAGGCACAAGCCTACCTTTGTTGAGCTTTTGACTTACACAGGAAGTGCTGTGCGCATTGTCAATGAGCGCCCCTTAGTACCTTTAAGTGACGATCCACGGGATTTTGCTGCAATCACTCCCGCATCCCTGTTGACCCCATTTTTTGACCCTTACTCCACAGTGGGACAACCGCATGACAGGGATATGCTTAGGAGGGACTACCGTTTTAATGTGGGCCTTTCTCAAGCATTTTGGGAAAAATGGATTTTCTCCTACTTGCCGCTTCTCAATGTTCGTAAAAAGTGGCAAAAGTTATCTGAAAACTTGAAACCTGGGCAACTGGTTGTTTTGGGAGCACCTATAGACATCGCAAAAAGGGGAAGCTATCAGCTGGGTCGGGTCCTTGAAGTTATCCCCCAGCTTCGGAATGGAAAACCGATAGTGCGCCGGGCTAAGATAGCTGTTGCTAGATACGATCAGGACGGGAGGGTGAAAATTGAGCATGTCCTAAGGGATATTTCGTGCCTGGGACTGGTTGAGAATGTTGGGACGTGAGCTGTTTTCTCACTCAATTTTCATGAGGTACCACACAGTCCCACCAACTTGGTATAATGACGATCATTGCAGAGTGTTTTTTATTGTGTAACGTGCTACTTGTGTTCGTGCATGTGTGGTATATAATGAGAAGCTTTTTGATGTTTTCATATTTGCTCGTGTATTTTTTGCATTATGTAATGGTAAAAAAAACAAAAAAAAAATGCCGTTATCTGTGTACTATGTATGGCTGGCTCGTTTGAAATTCTACATAATGTGTAATTATTCCATGACTGTCATAATTAGGGGCCGCACTGGAGAATTTTCCTGCCGTCGCCAGCATATAAAGTCGAAAGTTCGTCGTTTGTACACCTGTTTTTAAATCTGTATTACCTAACGCGTATCAATTTACCATTTCAAAAGTTGAATAGTTATTGCCGCGCTTACTCATAAAGGGTACCTAGCAGGGAGCCTGGAGACTACCCAGGGCATGAACTCGCGACCCGCGTAGTCATAAAGAAAATTTACACAGCATGCAATAAGCCTATGTCAACAAATTATTTGATTTTCCGCCACACCTTGCTGCTTAGGAAATTGGTGTCTGAAATTATTGTCTCTGTAATGTCATTTTGGGTGTGGCCAGTTTTTAGCTTTAATAAGATAACAAAAAATATACCTTTTTTCTGTGCGTGCTTTAAAAATCGCTATTTGCTTTGTTTTTATTCATTCAGTGAATTTTGAGATACGTTTAACTTGTTGATGCATTGCTAGTGCTGGCAACGCATCTATTAAAAAACCCCGTCTGCCCCGTCTGTCCCGTCTGCCCCGTTTACCCTGTCAATGCCCGTCTTGCGAAATGCTTTTGACTGAGTGTTTTCTTTGCTTGCAATAAAGTTGTCTGTTGAGACTACTTCTACTTTGTTTTACTGTCGAGGAAATAGGCGGGTTGGGAAATTGATCCACTTATCAATTTCCAAAATCTGAATTCTCTGGGTCTGAGTTATCCACAGAGTGCCAGACCTAGTCGAAAGCCTTGGAGAAGTCAACAGATACCAAAATGGTTCGGTCTGGAGGCTTTTTCTTTTGGAAGTTGTCCTGGAAGTTTTTCTTTTGGAAGTTGTCCTTTTTCTTTTGGAAGAAAAAATGCAAAAATATAGTTTTGTCTAGGGTTGTACAAAGTAGATTAATGCAATATTCTAGAATAATTCTAGAATAGACAATTCGAATCTAGAATTTCGAATACTATTCTAGAATAACTCATGGCAAACTGTGACAATACATTGTGACAACACAGTTTTATTGCAAAAATTAAAAAAACACGATCCTGACTCCTGACTTAAGTTAGACAACTGTCACTTTTTGAGTGCGTGCCCGCTTGTTTGAGTGCAATGCACTGTCAATGAAATGCGACTAGACAGTTAGGTTGCTTCAAATTGCGTAATACGTACGGTACCTCTCTTTGCGCTTTGGCAGCCCTTTCAAAGATTTTTTTCGAATCCAATTACCCGATAAAAAATGCGTTTTGAGATTCGTTTCTCCGAAGATTCGAATCTCAAGGATTCGAAATTCTACTTTGTACAACCCTAGTTTTGTCCCAATTAATTCGCACACTACTGCACCAACGTCCTGTCACCTTATCGTGGTGGTGCAGTCCCCTCCCCAATGGGGATGGGTTTAAATGGCAGGACAGATCTCCCGAGGGGTTTGACCAAAAAGGTCACCCCCATTGTCTCCAACACTTCGTCTTACGTATTGAGATTTGCGTCCATGCACTTCGAAATGGCTCTCATCTGAAATCCAACTTTTCTCTATCCTCTTTTATTGTATTTTTTACCCCATTTTAGGCGTTTTTTTTCCATAGCAACTGTTAGCAATTGCTTCTTGCAGGGACTTCTAGCTTTTCTTACAACCACAAGAAGTCGATTTCTTACGGTTGACGAATCCACGTTGACTCCTTTAGTTGCTAAATCTCTTTGAAGGTCTTTACTAGTTTTTCTAAGGTCTTTAAAACAGGCGCATCGAGAGAGAAGGGGGGGCAATCCCCCCCCCCCCGCTTTTTATTTTTGCCCCATCGATTTATTTCTTGCCCTCCCACTGTCTTTTTTCTCAAAATCGAGCATCGCCCTCTAAGTTAAAAAAGTGGTAATTTTAAATGTTTCATCCCCTATCCTGACATCGATTCTATTTGATTGATTTTATTTGAATAAACTGAAGATGGCCACTGGCCGAAATCGATTTTAGTGAAAGTTTTTGTTAATATACGTTAGTTCATAGGCGTGCACAAGTCCGTTAATCGTTAATAACGAAGCTAACTTTTTCATTAACTCGTTAATCCGTTAAAAAGTTTTTTCATCTTAACGAACTAAATTAACTTCCGTTAAGTGCTGTTAACGGACACAAGTAACTTCCGTTAAGGTTTTTATCGTTAATATCTTGCAGCTTCGTTGGGCATTTGAACTTGTTTTTATCTTGGAATTAGATTAGACTGTAAAATGTAACTTCCAAAACACAAAAAGACCACCATAGCAATAAATATTTCCTTACAATCAGCTCAACAGGGTCAATACGTGTTCTAGAAGCGAGTGAATAAAACGAAATGTAAATTACACGCAAAATGTTAACGGATTAACGGACTTTATTAACTTCCGTTAATTAAAGCTGAAAATAACGGATTAACGTTAACGGAGGTGTGAAGTTTGTTAACGGACTAGTGGTTAACGAAGCTAACGTTTTGCATTAACTTGCCCACCTATGCGTTAGTTGAATATATATTTTGGCTGATTCTTTGTTTCCTTCATGCAACTAAGTATCCTGACATCTATATTACCAGAGGTGGAGTCCTCAAGGACGTCCTTGGCCTCGTGGACGTCCTCGAAGACACATTTTGAAGTCCTTGGCCTCGAAGCCTCAAGTCCTCGAAAATTGCCCTGTCCTCGGCTCGAGGACAGCACTATCGTTGAACCGTTGAAATTTCGTTGGAAAATGCCAGAAACCTTGCGGAAAATTTTCAAAGACCTTTTTTTGGTTTCCTCAAGTAGAGATCGCCTGAAAAAAAAATTTTTGAAGACCTTTTTCATCTGAAAAAAATTCTGAAAACCTTTTTTTTACACTTGCGTCTGTGTCTTTGGTCCTTGGCCTCGAGAGGGTCTGTCCTTGGCCTTGACCTCGAAATTTTTTTGTGTCCTTGGCCTTGGCCTCGAGCCTTCTGTCCTCGACTCCACCTCTCTGTATATCACAATCTAGAGTGCGGTACGCAGCACAATCTCGTGTCTTGGGTCAAGTTCAACAACAACAACAAATCAATTCAGTAGGCTACGGTGTACTAATAATACAGCTACCAGCAGTTAATGTGTACTGTCTACTGCGTACGTAGTTAGTAGGCGTGGCATCGTAGATTATGATGTCATATACAGCAGCACTTATAGGCGAGGCCTTATTACAGTACAAGTCAGGTGTTGTGACTGTTGAAGGTAATGTACAGTAAGTTGGTGTAGGCTGTAAGTTGGTGATCAGGGGCGTACTTAGGGGGGGCATTGTGCCATGGCCCCCCCTTTGGATCGCCAGGATTGTAAAATTGCATAGACAAGTAAGCAAAATTGAGGCATGCCCCCCCCTTTTCAAGTAGGGCATAAGGTTTGATCACACAAAGGGTATGTTCTGTAAGTTTCGTTTAGGCTTTGGACATGAAATCGGAGGAAATTTGAGTGAAGACCTTTTTTTCTCTTCACCTAATTTTGGACGAAAAATCGGACTAAATTTGAGTGGAACAATTTCTGATTCAGATCTTTGCTCTTCTCAAATTTTATGAAGTTCCTGCCCCCCCCCCCCTCTTTTCAAAATCCTGCCTACGCTACTGTTGGTGATCAGTGGTATACGCATAGTACAAACCATCCACAATGTACCGTGCAATCCATAGTTACAGAAAGAAAAATAGACTATCGCCAAACGCCTCCGGAAAAAAAGATAAGAATTCGATCGGTCAGTTGCACTTCTAGGCATAGATGGTCAAGTTAATGCAAAACGTTAGCTTCGTTAACCACTAGTCCGTTAACAAACTTCATACCTCCGTTAACGTTAATCCGTTATTTTCAGCTTTAATTAACGGAAGTTAATAAAGTCCGTTAATTCGTTAATATTTTAAGTGAAATTTACGTTTCTTTTCATTTGCTCGCTTCTAGAACACGTATTGACGTTGTTGAGCTGATTGTAAGGAAATATCTATTGTTATATGGTGGTCTTTTTGTGCTTTGGGAGTTACATTTTACAGTCGAATCTAATATCAAGACAAAAATAAGTTCAAATGCACTAACAAAGCTGCGATCGGAAAGTTTTTGGATATTGGGCACAGCGATAATTAATAGACCTGGGAGGTTGAAGCTTATTATTTGCCGCAAAAAGAGCTCTTTTCTTTGGCTTTTTCCATAAAACTCGTGCTAATGCGCAACAAGTGTTACCAGTGCAAACTGGTTTGTACCGGTACGATGAATGAATGGTGCAAGATATTAACGATAAAAACCTTAACAGAAATTAACAGCACTTAACGGAAGTTAATTTAGTCCGTTAAGATGAAAAAACTTTTTAACGGATTAACGAGTTAATGAAAAAGTTAGCTTCGTTATTAACGATAAACGAACTGGTGCCCACCTATACTTCTAGGCTATGAGGCAAACGTAGGCTACGGGTAAGCAAACCTAGCAAAAGTGAGTTGAGTTGACAAGCCCATGTCTGGAAGTGGAAGGCCTTAGCTTAGCAACTCAAACCATACTGTATTTTAATTGGGATCTTGTTCAGCAGTATGAGTAAGCAATCTACAGAAACTCTGAGCTAACAGAAAAGCAGACTGCATTTTTCCACCAAATAGGAATCCATTGACCAATTCTTTGATAGCTAGACTACGGGAATTTTCGGACTTTCAGATTTGCAAGAAGTGTCCATTACCGTATAGTTTGTTTAACTAGATCGGTTAGCACCGTTAGCAAAAAAAAGTGTTCTCGGCACTAGTAACGCCATTGATATCCTGAGATTTTGAGTAAACTTTAGAAGTCTATAGTACCGTTTTGGCTGTTTGGTGCTGCTATTTGTGATGATTTTTTTAGAGCAGTAACACAGTTTTGGTGAATTACTTTTTACAGTAATCAGTGGTGCCGATCCATATTGACCATCGGGGGATGATTTAGGGAGTTTGTCTATTTTTTGATAATTTTGAACATTGGGAAGAGGGATGATACTCAAACTGGAGATTTCCGGACCAAAGTTCTACGCTCATTTTCGCCAATACCAGCAAGGAAGTCCGCAGAAACGTTTACTAAGGTTTGGAAGGAGTGCTGGTGGTGATTAAGAATTTCAAACACAAAAGTTATGGTGAGACGGCCTTAAAGCCAGCTAGGGGGTCTGGGGTGGCGCTGTGAGCTTCCCAGCGTGGTCCGGAATCTTTTGCTTTTTCAACGTTTTTTCGAGGATAAAATGCATCGTTTAGTAACGTTGTAAGTTGTAACACCAAAGTTACACACCGTACCGATGCGAACTATTGGGATGCAGCAGAAATTCTTTTGGGGGATGCCACCCCCTGGATCGGCACTTTCCTGTCTTAATGAAGTTATAGGCAATGCAGAAACAGAATAGGCATTCAAGTATAAATGCTAAACTGTTCATTTTTCTGCTTTGGCTTGTAATACACAATTGTATATTATTAGCTACAGCGAGTATTCATTATAGAGGTACCGTTATTAAATTTTGCTCATATTTTTTTCTGGAGTTTCCTGTCGTCAATCGTTATGCTAGCTGTAATCATGTTTAGTTAAATGAGAACATTAAGTTATTTTTTCAGCAATTGTTGAGTTAGCGGCTTTGTCAATATTTTGATATGTCAAAGACAGTCTGCTTTCTGCATTTACAGGGGTGGGCCAAAAAAATGTTACCACTTTTAATCCATACACAAATTTAAAAAATGAACATTTATTCGAAATTTTTTTTCACAGATGTTTAACGAAAATATCCAATTAAAATTTGATAACAAAGTCTTTTCACTTTGTCTCTTGTTTCTTACACAGTTCAATAATTGATAACATGTTCAATCCAAGCTCCTCTTCTGTGGAGTACAGCTGCAACACGCACATTGAAGTTTGTGATGACATTGCCGCACATCTCAAGAGGGATTCTTCGAATTTCCTGACAGATGTTGGTCTTCAGGGCTTCAATGGTCTGTGGGTTGTTGTAGTACACCCTCTCCTTCATGTACCCCCATAGGAAGTAGTCTGCAGGAGAAAGATCAGGAGAGTAGGCAGACCATGGGTTGTTCGTACGCCGTGAGATGAGTCTATCTCCAGGAAAGTACTCGTTGAGGAAATCCAGTGAGACATTTGAGCAATGTGGAGGAGCACCATCTTGCTGGTAAATGACGTTATTCATATTGAATCCCTGCTTTCTCCTAAGAGCAGGAATATGAAACAAAAGTCTTAGTAATTTTGAAAATGGTTAGAATATAAAAAGTGGTAACATTTTTTTGGCCCACCCTGTATTCAAAAATCATTCAAGGTAGTTTTTCATGCGCAGTTCTTAACTTTTCTTATTATTTAGATTAATTCTATATGTTTACCAACGCGATAGCTATAGAATATGCCTAAAATTTTTGTTGCAAGTTTGAGTCTTGCTTTAAACAATGTGGTATAATAACCGATATGATCCCATGCTGTCCTTGTGTAAAAGATAACGGCAATCATGCACGTCAGATAGGCATTAAAGGCGGTGAATTATCCAGCCAATTCCAGTGGTTTACAACAGCTAAAATTAAACTATAGTTTTTGTTTTAATTTTGGGACTGCGGCTGCAAAGATTTTCAACAAATACAAAAAGATGTCCCCCCGAAAAAAGTTTTTGGAAACTCTGAGTTTTGATCTTCCCACCAAAACCACAGTGGGCCTAATGGTTCAGAGAAATGTGGTAGGCCTAATAGTTTAGAGATAGCTTATTTCTAAATAGTTTAGGCCTAACTATCTCTAAACTATTAGGCCTAATACACAGAGCTGGACAGCGCTGTTTCAAGCTTTTAGCTCTCATCGGCAGCCCTCAGCTTCTCTAACAAAGTTATTCCCTCAGCTTCTCTAACAAAGTTATATAGTTTAGAGATAGTTAGGCCTAATAGTTTAATAAGATTACAGTAGGCCTAATAGTTTAGAGAACTGTGGTTTTGGCGGGAAGATCAAAACTCAGAGTTTCCAAAAACTTTTTTCGGGGGGATATCTTTTTATATTTGTTGAATATCTTTGCAAACGCAGCCCCAAAATCAAAACAAAAAATATCAAAAACTATAGTTCAATTTTAGCTATTGTAAACCACCGGAAATGGCTGGATGATTCACTGCCTTTAAATAATATACGGTTTGGTAATCGTTTCATTGCAACCTAAGTAATTACTTAGGTTGTAAAATAAAGCTGAAAATGGTTCTATGAATCAACGCCAAATAGCTGTATTACTCAAAGGCGAAACGAAATTTACAACCTCACCACACAAGCAATCTACTTAACTCTTAAAATACTGCAATAATTTATCGTCAAAACTTTGCCCTCCCCGGTTTTCAGTTTTGCCCCCTGATCTCGCTGAGCTGGCAACACCCCTGCTTTAAAAGTATTTTGCAATATCATTTTGTGATCACGAGTGGTCGTTTTACGCTTTCTTGTACACTGATCCCGACTTTTTAGTTGTGGTGATAGCACCATAGGTGGGCAAGTTAATGCAAAACCTTAGCTTCGTGAACCACTAGTCCGTTAACAAACTTCACACCTCCGTTAACGTTAATCCGTTATTTTCAGCTTTAATTAACGGAAGTTAATAAAGTCCGTTAATCCGTTAACATTTTGCGATTAATTTACATTTCGTTTTATTCACTCGCTTCTAGAACACGTATTGACGCTGTTGAGGTGATTGTAAGGAAATATTTATTGCTGTGGTGGTCTTTTTGTGTTTTGGAAGTTACATTTTACAGTCTAATCTAATTCCAAGATAAAAACAAGTTCAAATGCACAACGAAGCTGCAAGATATTAACGATAAAAACCTTAACGGAAGTTAACAGAACTTAACGGAAGTTACTTTAGTCCGTTAACAGCACTTAACGGAAGTTAATTTAGTCCGTTAAGATGAAAAACCTTTTTAACGGATTAACGAGTTAATGAAAAAGTTAGCTTCGTTATTAACGGATTAACGGACTTGTGCCCACCTATGGATGGCACCATTAGTATCCATCATTTAAAAAATTCGCCCCACATTTGCTTTTGACACATTCAGCTTCTTCCTATTTTTCTTATGGTCATATATGAGTGTTGTCCTAGAGTAACAATTTGTGCCCTCTTTCTTGGAGTGATATCCATTTTATTGCAAGCAGGTAGATAGTGCAAAAATCAAAATAAAATTTTGGGCCACGGTTAAGTTCACTTTATAATTTAATAAAAAAATCTGTTAATCTGAAAAAATGGAGCATAAAAGCAGTTAATAGTGGTTCATGTTCTTCACTTAGCTTATTATAATTATCATTACAATACTATCTATCATACATTCTCTAAACTAACCCTTGCAAAACTCAAAAAATGCAAAAATATAGTTTTGTCCCAATTAATTTGCACACTACTGTACCTGACAAAGTCCACGACAACTGACCGCGAACCAACTGACGCCGATTGGCTGGAAGGCCGATCATAAAAATATTCTACCATCCCAGAGCCATCTTGCCCAAACCCTCACTTACTGATAAAATCACTGTGACGAAATCACCAATAACCGTTGGTTCGCCGTCAGATGACTTGGCTTGACGAAGCTCAGGTAAAAGTTAAGCTAAAACCTTGCAATCATGCTTCTCGAAAGTAACAACGCCCTAATGTAAAGCGCCAAACTGGCGATGTAAAATAGACGAAGGGTTTGGCAAGAGACACAATAATGGCTGCTCGCTGAAGTTTTACCATTCAGTGAAAAAATGCCCAAAAAGCATAGGTGGGCACAAGTCCGTTTATCGTTAATAACGAAGCCAACTTTTTCATTAACTCGTTAATCCGTTAAAACGTTTTTTTATCTTAACGGACTAAATTAACTTCCGTTAAGGTTTTAATGGTTAATATCTTGCACCATTCATTCATCGTACCGGTACAAACCAGTTTGCACTGGTAACACTGGTTGCGTATTAGCGCGAGGTTTAGAGAAAAAGCAAAGAGAGGAGCTCTTTTTTTGCGGCAAATAATAAGCTGCAGCCTCATAGGTCTATTAATTTTCGCTGTTCGCAATTTCCAAAGATTTTCCGATCGCAGCTTCGTTGTGCATTTGAACTTAATTTTATCTTGAAATTAGATTAGGCTGTAAAATATAACTTCCAAAACACAAAAAGACCACCACAGCAATAAGCATTTCCTTACAATCAGCCCAACACCGTAAATAGGTGTTCTAGAAGCGAGTGAACAAAAAGAAATGTAAATTACACGCAAACTGTTAACGGACTTTATTAACTTCCGTTAATTAAAGCTGAAAAGAACGGATTAACGTTAACTGAGGAGTGAAGTTTGTTAACGGTCTAGTGGTTAACGAAGCTAACGTTTTGCATTAACTTGCCCACCTACGCCAAAAAGTATATATATTTCGTTACCTTTTAAACTGATATGTCTTACTCTACATTCTGAAACATCTGCTAGCATTGTATTGTCACTATAAGGCACAGTAATAGCTGCACAATTCAAATACGTTTTGAACAATTGCTTTACAATTAACTGCGATTAAAGTTTAAAGGGAACTGAGATTAAAGTGAAGGACTTGAACCAAAAGTTAAAAAAGTTTCCGAAATTGTCTAAATTAGGAAATGTTGTGAGCAAATTATAGTTTAACCGAAATGTGTTACAGACGGGGGGGGGGGGGGGGGGGGGTTCGGAGCAGAGGTGGAGTCCCCGAGGACACATTTTGAAGTCCTTGGCCTCAAGTCCTCGAAAATTGGCCTGTACTCGGCTCGAGGACAGCAGTATTTTTTGAATTGTTAAAATTTTGTGGAGCGCTTGAAAAGTTTTTTGGAAAACGTTTTTTCGTGGAGATCGCTTGAAAAAATTTTTGTGAAGACCTTTTTTTTTTGAGATCGCCTGAAAAATTTTTGTGAAGACCTTTTTTTTTTTGGAGAGCACTTGCGCTTGTGTCCTTGGCCTCGAGAGGGTCTGTCCTCGGAAAGGCTGTCCTTGGATTTTTTTTGTGTCCTTAGCCTTGGCCTCGAGCCTTGTGTCCTCGACTCCACCTCAGGTTCGGAGACCAGCCGCTGGGCGATTTTAATGCCATTTGAATCACGTTTTGCATGTTGTTAGAGCTATTTGAATTAGGAATGTGGAAGCGGCAATTTTTTAATCGCTTCCGCTTCAACCCTCAGCGCTTCCACCACATGATTACGTAGTTTTTGCTTACAACTTTTTGATCTTAAATTTTTGGGCAAAAATTTTTTCCAGATAACTAAGAATAAAAACAGCTTTATTGTTATCATTATCTTAAAAACATCATGTAGAACCACACTATATATTAGTATTCTGTGGTTTGTCATCGCAAGGATCTGTCGTCTGCGCATGGTCGTAGTCAGGAATTCGGATTTGGAGCGGCCCTAAAGCGAAAGTCCAACTAATTACATAGTCGTTATGTTTCAGTTGATGCGAATTTTTCCGAATATTTACCCAGAAGCATAGGTGGGCACGGTACTTTGCAAACGTACCGCGGTACCGGTACTCGGTACTTTGCTAAAATTAGTACCGCGGTATCGGTACCGGTACTTTCAAATTAAAAGTACCGCGGTAGTACCGCGGTACTTTTTTAAAAAATTAAAAGAAAAAAAATTGGACTGATTAACCTCGTTTACTGGATTGTAAATTATCACTTTTTGCAATTCGGTTCGTTTCCGCGAGTAGTGCGAACTCCGTAGACCTACAGTTCGTTTTAGAGAAAGTTTGCCTTAGAATAGTAAGCAGTTGCAGTATTAGTATTACTACAATAGTGAGTACAGTACTAGCTAGTGATGAAATTGACTCGGTAAAGTATCTAACTAATACGAACTACGGTTACCGGGCTACTTATTGTTCTAGACTTAGAGTATCTTGTGCCCAATAATAACCAAACAGCAGTCATCTCTAAAGCATCACGTACGTAAGTTGACACTGAAGGATACTCTGACGATCATCAGCTCCCAATTATTGCACAAGTGACATTTACACAAAACTTAGAAATTGGGGGATGAATTGCACTTTTGGCAAAGTGTACTGTTTTGATTTGTTTTCAGTCGATTCGTTGCTGCAGTTACTTTTTGCATTTCTTATTTAAAGCTAGATGGGAGCTTACCAGTTGCCAGCCTAAAACGAACGACGCATGTTAATGGTGACTTCTAAAAAATTCTTTTGTTTCCCCATAATGAGAATAATTTCAAAATTACAGCATTTTTTGTTGCTGTTGTATAGCATATTTATTCTCTTGTCACAACACAGCGTTAGACGCTAATTATTGCACAATACGCACACTTTTATTGTGATATTTACTTCGTGCCTGGAGGAATTTGCACCTGCTTAAGAGTTTCTAGTTTTCCAATGTCCCGTGAATTTCGATTTCTTACCATTGAATTTCTGGCTAGTTCGAAGCCACAAGCAGAGATAATCATCGTAAAGCGCTCAATCCAAGGACGCAACAACGTAACCAGTGTGTGGGTTGAACACAGATTATGCAATTAGAGTTGTCGCAAAAAAAGTTTTAGCACTTTTGGCCATGCTTTTGGGGGACTCTCAAGAAGATTTTTTGTCTCTTCTGATTATAAAAAAAATTAGCTTTTTGGCTAAAGCCGTTAAAATACAGGGTGAGCCAAAAGTAGGTTGAGAGTAAAAAAAAAATTAAGTGTAACATAGTAATAGAAAACAGGTAAAATTAAAACAAATTTTAGTACTAAAATTGTAATTATATACCACAAATAACATAGTTGTAACAAAGTTAAAATGAACAATTCAATTAAAGTAACTGAGGCATAAATCTATTCCATATGCCGTCCATCTACTTTTGGCTCACCCTGTATTTATTTTTTGTTATGTTCAATTTCGGGTGTTCTAAAAGAGGTGCAATCATAAAAATTGATTTCTTGGGGATTAATTTGTGCGGTTTCAGGGGAGGTGGCACCCAAAAATTTCCAGAGACAAAACCGTGTTTTTTACTCGACAATTTTGCACAAAAATTAGATTGCGTTGTTTTGCCCTGTAGAACTTATTAGAAAAGCGTACAATGTTTAGGAAGAAAAAAACCTCATCGCGGCCAAAGCCAAAGTGGGGTTGGTGCAGATGAAAGGATTTTTGAGATAATTTTTCTGTATAAGTATAACCGGGTGAAATACTTTTGGCCGTATTATACACTGTTTGTGAATGAGAACATCTTCTTCGCCAAACGTTCCAGGCATATTTAAAGTCAAAAGCTAATATAAATGGATGCCGGCAGTAACGTGCAGTAAATTTTTCTTCAAGCATGCCCGTAACCAAAAATTTGCAATGGAGAGGGGGGACGTTGCGGGGGTCTGGGGGCGGATCCCCCAACCACCGGAGGCAATTGGGGTTGGGGGCAAGGCTCCCAGCCACCGGAGGCATAGGGTGTAGGGGCAGATCCCCCAGCTCTCGAAAAATTTTTATTTTTTTGGCAAAAAATAACTTAATTTTAAGCCTGTTTTGATAAAAATCAATGCTATTAATACGTGGCATAAAATTAGCAGTGCAAAAAATCATTATACCGTACTAGTTGCATAAATGGTTTATGTGGGAGGTAGCTATTGCTAGAATTTCAGTTCTCGTATTTACAAGTTGGTAAATCATAAAATCCTATTTCGGTAGTTTAGTAAACCTTGCAAGAAGTAATCTATTTCAGCTAAATTTTATGGTGAAAGATGTATGCATATATGGGGGCCAATCAAAGGAAGTTCAAGAAAAGTTGTTGAGCATGTTTCAAAAAGCGATCAAATTTGATTACCAATTTTCGGGTATTCTTTATAGTCTTTTTTCTGATGTATAAGTTTTATTTTTGACAAATTAGCTCCCTCCCCCCTTCAATAAACATTTCAAAATATGCTTTAAATAATTTTTTGAATCTATTCTAGAGCAAAAGACAGTATCAAAAGTGCTAACAACGTAGTATTTTTCTTATTCTGCATTTTGGTCGGCAGGCCAATGTATTCACCCCGCGCCCCTTGGCTACGCTATTGTATTCACGCCTGATGTGATAAGTATTCATAGCGTAAGTCGTCTCTTACAATTTTTTCTTAGCGATTTTGCTTTTGTTTCGCCGGTGCATGAATAGCTTACTGGTAATGCATTATTTTGCCATTGCAAGAAAACGTCAATTTTTCAAATCGGCCAGCAAACTGCAAACGCTAAGTCCCTGCTGTGGTAGTAGCGAGTAAGACCAACAGTTAAACACTAAATTAAGAAAAAAGATTGGTTGTTTATCCAATTTATTTGCAAGCATTTTTACAACGTTTCAAGTTTTTAATGGTACGTTCTTAAAATCCGTACTAAAAAATAAAAAAAAAACTAAAGTACCGGTACGGTACCGCGGTACTTTGCTATTTTTTGGCGGTACCGGTACCGGTACCACAAAAGTACCGACGGTACCGGTACCAAAAAAGTACCGCGGTACTTTAGTACCGCGGTACTGCCCACCTCTGCCCAGAAGTTTAAAACAATGAGCGATTATTTCGGGTCTTGGGATGGATTTCCAAGCGCTCGGGATAATAACTTATTTTAACTGCATCTGCGCCGTTAAGCGCAAATCTTTACTTGATTATTATCACAGTTGGTAGCCCTGGGGCAAAGCTTCCACATTTGTAGGATTTTGTGTTTTTTTTTAGTAACTTGTTTGTGCATATGGTTGGCTTCAAAATTTTGATAGCAACGCGTTTATTTTTAGGACAGCAAAATAAAAACAAACAAAAAACATTGCAAGAATTATGCGGTTATACATAGTACCATATTAGAACAATTCTTGTCGCAAATGGTATTTAGGAATAATTACAAACATTATAATATCATGTTTAAGTCACACTAAAAGACGTTTTGAAGCTTTCCTTTGTTTGCTTTACAAAAATATATTGTTGCAGAGAAAGAAATTAAAATGCTGGAGCTGAAAACTCTGTCTACCTTGGTGAATGCTTCTTATGTTGGTGACTGCTTGTTTATGTTGGTAAACGAGTAAGGCCTCAAAAAATGGGCAAAGCCCCATTTAAAAGTATTTTTGAGAAAATCTTTAAATTTTAGGACTAAAATAGAGAATTTTAAACGGTAATAATTATAAAAAATGAGTTGGTAAGCTACATAGTTCATTTTTGAGTTGATAGGGGTGGAGGCTGCCCCGGATCTAAGTGAACCAAATGCTTTTAAAAATGTTTCTTTGCGAATGATGATCGATCTAACATTCACTTTTCGTCGTATTATTTTTTAAAAATTGAACTACATTCAAGTGTTGACGTTCGATGTACATGGCAAAAGTGGAAGCGGTACCCTTTTACAGCTTCCGCTTCCACAAAAATTTGCCGCTTCCACTGTTACTAAGTAATCATGTTATTGCATTAAGTTCGCAAAATGATTACATGAGGGCCTGGGGTTGCAACTTTTAGGATAAAAACCCTGAATTTCTCCCGGGTTAAACATTCAAATTGGTTGGCAAAATACGATTTGAGGAGGCCCTAGCCATCTGGTCGTCAATATTGATATTACAGTAGTCTGTTGTACAGCTATACTGTTGTACGCAAAAAATGCCAAAAGCTGAAACTAAAGAAAGATTAGGCTTGGTTGGTTTTGTTTTTTATCATTGGTGACATTTCAATTGGGGAAGCGGGCCTCTTGAGCCTCCCTCTGGCTACGCCTACGACGAGGTAGGTTTATAAAAGCCTTGCAATGGGAAGTTCCATTCGTCTACTGCTTGCAAATTTCTATTGGATTTACAGAAGGGGTCATCTTTTGCTGAAACTTTAAATAAAAACTTCCAATTGAGTATTTAAAAAATGGTTGTCAAGTCAAATTTTAAGCAGAAAAATTATTTTTGTGATTGTTTTTCTGAAAATCCAAATAGTTTGCCTCTAGAGGCAAAATACCCCATGTCATTTTGCCATTTGCAGGCGAAATAGCCTTAAACGCTATTTTGCCGCAAGTGCCAAAATAGCCCAAACTTGAATCTTAACCCCAACCCAAACCCGATCCCTAATTCTAACCCTAATCCAAACCCAACCCGAACAAAAAAAATCCTATATAGCCCCTTCGAAACTATTAAGTTACAAGTTTTTGCGAGTCAAGGAATTCTTAAAAGATATTGCAAATGGGAGTGACAGCATTGATAGCTCTTATAATTGATATACTTAGATGGTTCAATTTCTTTGAACAAAAAACATGATGATTTTTTTAGCGTGCTCCATTCGTCAGAGAGTCATGTTGATTGCTCCAAAAGCACAAAATATGCATCGTAGCTTGTAAAGGATTTCCTTGACAAACCATTCAGAAAAAAAAACAGCGACTCTAAAGTTGTTAGATCACCACCCCACGAAGAGGAATTTTTAGCACCCCGATTCCTTTAAGCGCGGGTGTTGAAAGTCTTTTTTCATTGGCTATAAAGATGTTTTTTGCACGAAGGGTTTAAGCGAAACTCATTTTCATATGCATGTATATTTTAAAGGAAGTCATTAATTTTTTGTTTACTAATTTGGTAATGTGCGTGATTTAAATATTGGTTTCGTATCGTAGCCTAGCGAAGTTTGAACTGTCAGTCAAGTAGAATTATACTTTTCTAAACGTCACACTTGCACTTGCGGCGCAATCATTATTGAAGCTAGCGGAAACGCTTGCGGCGCAAGATTTTTTGAGTAGTTGCGCGTGCGCTTGCGGCGCAAGTTTTTTGACTTGCGCTGCCCACCTCTGATAGCATCTATATACAGTATGTAACACAATGCACCCAACCAAGCCTAAAGTTTTAACCACGAGCCTGAATCCAAAAAGTTTACATATTCTGGTGCAATGGGCGAAGTCAGAACTCTTCAGACCACTTTTTAACAAGCGCGTAACCACGATCAATTTTGTTAAGAGGGGGTTGAACTACGTAAAGCGAAGTTTGTCTGCGTCTAACAGGCGGAGATCTGGGGGCTGAGCTACCTATCTGCTGGGCAATTTTTTGAGAAAAATACCATTTTGACCGTTGACGCACATTTGTAGAGCGATTTGAAGGAACTTCTCTTAATTAGAAACCTTTCAAAAGAATTAAATCACCGTACTTTCAGGTCAAGTACAAACCACGTTTAAAAGCATGATATTTGGGTCAAATTTTCGAGGTAACTAAGGGGGGCTCTGGTTACCCCACGATATGATACTCCTTACCTACACCCAATCTGAAGATTTAATTCCTTTTTAGGTACAGTAGTACCAGGGATTATGGTAGTTACTGTAACTAGATTCATCAGTTTTTTGCACTTATAAATTTCCGCACTTTCTAAGCCAATACTCGTACAAGTAGCTTACACCATTATTTTTACTTCAACTACATATGATTGGAGGCGCTGAACAAATCTGCTTCTCCACACATCCAAAAACACCTTATTAAAGCCTACGGCCTTGATTTGTTACTTTACTATTGTGAAAATCAGTTTGCATGTAAATACGGCAGAGATGAACACAAGCATTACGAGTTGCAAAAAGCATAGCAACACAAGTTTTAAAGTACAGATAACGAAGGTAATAAATAAATCGACTGGTAAAAAGGGCACCCTATTAAATTTGCACAGCCCCTCTGCGGTATCTCTTGCGGAACATTCTGTCAGGTGTGGGGGAGCAGAGTGCCAAGTTGCCGGAAACCAAGGGAGTCTGGGGATTCCAGCTGCAGATACATTATTGTGGTTTCTTAAAAAAACAACAATTTTAACGCCTAATATCGCGCGTTTTTAAACCATTCTAGCTAAAATAAGTAAGCTAAAGTTGCTTTAGCCCCTCACCCCCTCCCCTACTTTCTATAGTCAAGTCAAGAAAATTGTTTAAAAAAATTACATATTAGGTTTTCTTATTTGCTTGGCTAAGGAAAAGAGACCTTCAGGGAAACAAGTCTGTTAAAAAGTTATGTTTTCCATCGTATTAAGTCCGAAAACTTAATTTTTACAGCCTGAAAAATGACAAAGTTTTCCTATACTTTTCAAGACTGCGTGGGAACCCCGACACTCGTATTCTATCAAATGTACCAGACCGCAAATGATACAACACCGCCGTATCAATCATTCATTCAAACACAGCAAAACAGTATTTATTACTAGTACACAAACTTTAGGTAATGAAGTTTACTTTAAGAACAACAAAGTACCGTATTTAAATGTGTGCAAAACCTATAAGCATCTACAATACCTATAATACAAACAGCAGTGCAAAACAACACAGTGAAGCTAACTAGTATGTACATGGTTCAGTATTCACAGTAGTTTCTACAAACGCATGCACCTACGTAAAATCGAACCAAGGCAACAGATCACCAACAGTAGGGTTACGGTTTGTCGGCGGTCTGTTATCGTGGACCCATCTAAGATGTACCAACAGATTGACTACTTATCGAAAAAATGCTTCGAAAAAGTAAAATGTGAATTTGCCAAGCAATGTGGGGACTTCGCGAAAGCATGATTTTTTGCGCAATCATTTCATACCATCAAGTAATCGAACAACTAGCAAATGTTGCTAATTGTCCTCCTTGAATTTGTTTTTTCGTTTGTGAACAAACACACTTAAAGCCTGATTACTTCCAAAACAAAAAAATTGTTTCTAGAAAAAAAAAATTTCCAAACTGATTATATCAGTCTGAAAGTTGAAAGGCGGAGTTTAAAACATGTAACTAGGCCAGTAAACCATTTAAACAATTAAAATTCACCCTTCATACTCTTTCTTAACGCTAGGAATTCTTGTGAGATTTATGACGACAGTTAATCTGGCAATTAATCGTTTACTCAAATCATTTTGCAAGTCGGCTAATCGCTTGAGGTAGGAAGCTGATAACGATATGTTATAGAATAGCATAGCAGCAACTATGCTGTACTATAACATATCTGCTTATTACTTCAAGCGGTTAAAATTTTTCAATTTGAGCGGACCATTTGGAGAGGAACGTATACCCACACTTGACAACCCCATTTTATCTATCTCAGTTTTGTGTATAAATTTCAGCTTTCTGAACTCAGTCATTGCGAGTTATAACCAAATTACTAAAATTTCAACGCTAATCAGGCCATTTTTTCCGATTCCGGACCTTGAGTTTTTCGAAATTGTAGTCACGCGGCCAAGTGCCATAAAATTTATCAGCATGACGCTTTCGTCTATCCCCAATAATATTCCCCATGTTGTGTCCAACGTTCAGTTTTCATCTATCCTTATGTTGCACCTAAAATTCAGATTTCTACGTTCAGCTGTTGTGGTGTTAAAAACCTAACAATGAACGTCAAATACTGATATGTCGCAAATCGCCGCTGTAAAACCAACAAGATTCTACGGACGAGCGCCTCGCGAAGTCCCAGTCAACATCTGGATCAATAAGCCAGACGTTTTCAACCTTCTGGAAATGGCGAGTTCATAATCTGCAAAAACAACGCGTTGAAATGAAATTTCAGCTCTTTATTTGGTGCCCTTTTTTGAGATTGAACTTGCTTTTCATTTTTTCGGAAAATGGTGCCAAAAGGTAAATTAGAAAAGGTCACAAAACGCGGGGCCATGGCACTTTTTAAAAGCTCGAGCCAAATTGAAAATTTGGTGTTTATGTATTTTGTATTTTCATATGCAAATAGAATCAAGATAGCGATTGTTAATTTTCAAAAAAAAAAGAAATGCTTGTCTACTACATTGGTCCGAAATTTCCCGAATTCCTGAATTGGTCACAATTTGGCAGAGAAAGGTGCAAAATTGAAATGGCAAGGTAGCTGAAAATTGAAAGCAAATCACTAGCATGCACATAAATCGCCTAAAGCAACTGTTGCTTAAAGTATAAGGTGGTAATAAACTATCAAATTGTTCACTTAGAGAAAATAACCAGTAACACAATATTGCCAAATTCACCACCTGGAGAAAACTGATGAACATAACATTACACTGATCAATTCAATCACGTTAATATATCAAAGTCTACTACACCAGTCAAACATTAGCGAATAGATGGCAATATTCCCAATCCCATGAACAATTTGGAAATTTCTTATGTATTAAGATCATCATAATTTCAATGCTGTCTGGTTGGTTAACAAAACTTTTCAATTCTATACACATTACCCACAGTACCCAGCCTATTTTAGCTGCATGTAAATGCTATTCTATTTCACTAAAATCATAGTCTACAAATTACGGTACAACTGTGCAACCTGTAACGTTTTGGATAATTAGCGGGTGGCTAAATTTTCTCAAAATAACTGGCCCAAAGCTGGAAAAATACATTTATGTGCCCTAAATTTGGTACCAATCCAGTATTACAGCATACTAAAAGTCATAATTCCACAAATATGAAGTTATGCTTAGCATATTTCCAAAACCTATTGCCCTTGATTCAACAAATCGCTGATTGGCTGACAAAAATCGACTTAGGGAGGACACTGAGGAGCAGTACTATAGATCTAAAAAAGAGGTAAAATTCAAAGTAAAATGCGAGTTTAAGTCATTGAACTTGGCGAAATTCAAATTTGAACAGCGCAAAAACAACTTTCGTCATAACGTGACAGTCTATTTGGACTAAAACCACAGTACTACATAGCACCGCTAATTCCATTTTGCTAAAAAAATACTGTCTACGATTGCAGAATTTGTATATGAATATTCGGGTTCAAAGGTATTCATATACAAATATGAATATAGCAGAATACTGAAACGATATAGCAGCTTATAACCATCTGCTCAAAAGTGCTAATTAAAAGGAATGAAGAAATAAGCTATTTAAAAAACACAGAAAAACAGATAAAAAATTAATTCTAATGAAACAAAAAGGAAAAATGTAGCAGATAACAAGTTGGCTGTCACAACATCTTGCTTAAAAATTAGAAGTTGGAAATAGATCAACTCTACATCACAGCAACGGTTCCGTATTATTCCAGCTGATGTAAGCCCGAGGCCATTTCGTTCTAAGGCAATGTTCCAATGGTGGAACCAAGTCACCTCTTTCATCACTATCATCTACTTCTGTGCTTGTATCAACAGTTAATCGAATCAATTCATCTTGGTTTGCTATGCCATCGTAGTAATACAGGTCAAAAGAAACAGGAGAAAGAAATTTTGAAGCTAGTTTGAAATTCAGCCCAAATACCACAGTAAAATGGCTTTCACTGCAAATAAGCCAAATGGGAAACTTGGGCGTTTTGTAGTAGTCACCAATTTTGCAAGAGCCATAATGCTCAAATAGGGACAGCATGCCGATTTCACTCTGGGTATGTACACCTTTTAATTTTGTGTGTTCATCTAGCTGCATGGTATCATTGAAAGCATTGGACGTTGCCCGACCAATTAGAAGCAAATTAATCATTTCTTGAGTGCAATAGTTGTGAGCACCCATTAATTTGCCGTTGGCATCATCCATGTCACTTTTAACAAGGTTTAAACCTCGTGATAAAATTGCAGAATATAGCAAAAGTATACAGCCTCCTTTGCCATGCTCAAGGCTCTTGATATTTTGCTTCACTGCAGTCTGAAGTTCTGCTTTTGAGAAAGCATTTACAGTGACAACATGCTCTGTAATTCCATCTGCCCGATACTCAAGAGGGATACCAGTAAATTGTTTGCGAGGTGACATTATTGCTAATGTTGCCCGTTTGTTGTCTCCTGCCCTCCACAATATATCCGTTATTGATTGAATTAAACAAGCCGAGCGAAAAGCATCACTCACATTTAAAGTAGATTCTGTAGGGGCTACAGCCTCAGAAGAAAATAAAATGTGTTTCATAACTGTTCCTTGCAAAGCAGCAAGAACCCCACATGGACCACCTTTATTTTGTATAATGCCAAAGCGAAGTTCTTTTGGCCGGTCATCACAATTTCCAAAAGCAAAGGATTGTTCACACCATTCAGTAGAAAAAGCATATTTTGTTGACCCAAAAAACATCATTTTAAGATTTTTAGCCAGTTCATACGAAAATTTTTCACCTGCTTGATTTCTTGGATGATGAGGGGCACTATTAACTTTGCTTGACCTTTCTGATAGATGAATTTTCCTGACAAATTGTTGTTGCGAGTTGGTGTTAATAAACTTTTGAGCTGAATTGTGCACAGATTCCGCATGAAGGTTCTCGCCATTTCCATCATCATGGACATTCATCAACAAGTCATCGTTCACAGTTGCCTCGTTTGATTGATTTTTGAGGGCAAGATTTGACTGATGCAAAACTGGATTAATTTTGCTTGGAGCAACATTTGATTCGTTACCATAGCTTTTGTCTTTTCTTTGAAAAGTAAAATCATATGTTGTCGATATTGGTTTCACTTTCAACTGTTTGCGATCAAGTAAGTCATTTATGTCTACATCTTCCACAGAATCTAACGTGAGACTTACCGGTAATTTGTTTGATTTTGCAGTATCTTTCACTTCTTTTGGGGTCAGAGAAAACATTTTAGTGGCTGCTGCATCAGCAGTATTTGGTTTAGGAAAATTACTAGTTTGCTTGAATGGAGAGTAATCAGGCGTATGAACGTTTGTTTGTGTTTTGTACTGATCAATATCCAAACGAGGTTTAACAAGTGCAAAACTTGTTCGTTGGTACTTCCGTAACTGCATGACATTGCACAAAATTACTTCAAGCATTGTCTTCAAAGGAGTTGGACTTGTTTTGTTATTATTCACCCACGTTTCAATACAGAGAGCTTCAGCTAATTTTGCTCTGCTGCTGATACTGTTTTCAGGTCTTGGCCACTCATCATCCAATACCTGCAGAGTCTTCATACATTTTTTTTTGTTCAAAAACTCTCTTACTATAGATGAAGAAAGGTTTTCCACTAAGGCTTCCATTAAAATTTGAGTTCAAAAGGTACTTTTCTCAGTTTGATCTAACTGTGGTAGTAGTATGCTACATGTAGGTCTATCATATATCTATATATGATTATGACATTAAGCATTCAAGCTAAAATACCTAAAAGTACAAGCCTACTTAATCCAACAGAAAATTATTATTGAAATAATGATTGTAATTACATTTTTATTCTCCAAGTAACCTTGATCAGGAGACAGCAAAGGGACCTTTTGGTCTTCGAGTTAAGCTGATCAACTAGTTACATTAAACTCCGCATTAACAAGCAGTAGAATTGGTACTGGTATTTCTTCAGGAATCTGATCTTGCAAAATTTATTAAACTTTTAATGTTAGAGCTTTTTCAAAGTTTTAAAAAGTCGGTTATGCACTAGCCATTGAGTGATGTTAGCCCATGCATAGGGTTTAGAAGCAGTGAAGAACTTTCTTTTTTGATCTTCACCTGATTTTAGCGTGAAAACAGATTTCAGACCTTCTTTTTGGTCTTCAAGTGATTTGCCTTGAGTGTGAGATAGACAGAGACATTTATTTTGCCACAAACGTGCAACTTCGAGTAACTAATTTAGGTTTAACAACAAGTGAATAAATATAAACAATTAGCGACCAGGAGTCTGGAAGGTACTTTTCAGTTTTCAGGTCAACTAAGTCCTGTTGGCATACGCAATTGGCTAAATTAAGAGTTGTGGTTTGTGAAGACACTGTTTTACATCCAAATAAATTACAAGTTATGCAAAGTTTTGCAAGCATTACTTATTCTATGATGTTTTTCACATATTGATGGCAGCTCTTTTTGAATTTTACAAAGGAAAGAGTTCTTATATTTTTTGGTAAAAAATTCCAGATTTTAACCCCTTTGTATTTTATCGAATTTTGACCAGATTTCTTTTTGTTGGGATAGATAGTTTGTCGTCATTCAATCGAGTGTGACATCGATATGTTCTGCAAAAAAAGTCCACTGGCATATATCGGTTTTTGCAAATCCTTTTTTTTTTTGAAAAGCATATACCCTAGTTCTCCACCAATGCTTTTGTATATAACGCTACCAAACAGCGGTTACAACTTATAGGTGCCAGAGCCAAAATTTTAATTTTTGCAAAAATTTTTTTTTTCTTTTTTGGATTATATTACAAATTTTTTTATTAATTTTTGCATTATTTTTATATACATTGTAGTTTTTTTACTTTTTAATCCATTTTCACTTATGCACAATAATTTTTTTGAGATCATATTTCATATATTTTACCAAACATTTTTTTTAATTGTAGTTTTATACAACTGCTTTAGTTTTTTTGAAGTTTTTAAGACTTACATTTTTGAGATTTTACATCGTTTTAACATGTGCTGTGGATTTTTCAAAAAATATTATTTCCTAAGCCAGATGTCTGCAACCTGCTGCCCATGGTAGGGATGTAGAAAAGTCAGTTTATGAATTGCTTCCACAACTTGACAAAGTAATTTTTGCTGAAAATAATTTTTTCTTGAAAGATTTTATAAGATATTTTAAAAATCAAACAGTGTATACAAGCTAATTTATTTGTCATCGCAAAGATCTGAGCACAAGTGTAGCCAGGAATGCGGATTGAGAACATAATATCATAATGTCCAATCAGTGTTTCCTCTAAGTCAATTTTTTCTGCAATGCAATGATTTGTTGGAACAAGAGCAAATTTTTTTGGACAGTATGATAAACATACTATTAGAGAAGTCGCCGAATTTGTGGAAATATAACATTTAGCATAGATACTGTATACTTTTAATAGTGGATTGGTAGAAAATTTAGGGCACAAGAATGTCTTTTTACTGCTATGAGCACAATTGTTTCAAAAAAAAAAAAAAAATTCAGCATTTGCCAATTGGTCAAAATGTTAAAGTGGAAAACTGCGACCAATCGTAAATGATAGTCATGTTTCAGCTAATACTAATTTTTCTGACCATTTCGCAAAAAAACTTAAAGCAAGAAGCGATACTTTTGGGGGTCTAAAGATGGATTTCTACGGGCTTGTAAATCAGGAGAGTAATGCTTTAATCGTATCTACTGAAACTGTACAGGCAAATCTTTACTTGGCTAGGCTTATAATTAATTATAAGACTCACAAAAATTTCTTTACATAATTCGTTTTTATAATGATTTTACTCCATTTTCTAGGTAGCAATGCAGTGTTCCCTCTGATTTTGGATCTACTGCGTAAATGCCGGAAAAGACGCAAAAATGCCTGAAGTCGGTGCAAAAATGCTGTCGCAAATCACAAGCAACAATGCCATTTACTCAAAATTTTGTGCGATCTCAAACAAAAAAAAAAGGTCATCGCACACTGAGACTGCCAAGAGTTTTCTTTATCGGCGTAGGCCTACTTTAAAACAAATGAAACAAAAAAGGTCTTCAGGTAACGTAGTGCATCTTTTTCTGCGACTTTCGGTACTTCTGTATCAAGTTTCAAAGAAACAGTGCAGGATGAAGTAAAAATGGCGTTGCGCCGGACGATACAGCCAAACAAAATCGCCATAATTTCGAAAATCAAAAACGCCGTTTGCAGTTTCCAAAAAGTAGTGAGAAAATGCCTTAAAAAATTTTGCACTAATCGCACTTACAGGGAACACTGTAGCAATGTGTATTTTTAATACTGCAAAATAACAAACACTGCAAAAATTTTGTGGTTATAGATACCATCTGTGTTTCCTCTAACTTTATGGCTAATCGGCGAGTGCCCAAATTTTCTTTAAACAATTGCGCCCAAAGCTCTAAAAAGACGCTTATGCGCCCTTAATTTCGTACCAATCCAGTATCAAAGTATACTAAATGTCATGTTTCCACAAATTTGTCGAATTTTCTAAGCTATGTTTACTATATTGCCAAAATTTATTTACCCTTGCTCCATCGAATCGCCGATTCGCTGCAAAAAATCGGCTTAGTGGGAACACTGGATACCATATTAAAACAATCCTTATTAATATAGCAATGATATGCGTGAATAAGGCCAGAATCACATGATCAAGTTCTCTGCACATTTTTCTTGCATCAATCGTGTAAAATGTCATGCAAGTTTATGAATCACTATTGCGGGCACCTGTCGGCAATTTTATTGCACAGCTGTAAGAGAGTGAAAATCAGTTGATCAAGTTTTTTGCAAGTCTAGAAAGTCTTGCTAAGTTCTTGCAAGGGAAATACAACAGAGCTCTATTTTGCCAGCAAGTTTTCTAAAAGCCGCCGTTCTCAAAAAAGAAAACAAAGCTATTAGCCACAACTTTGAAAATATTGAGCCGCCGAGTCAAAAAAAACTCCACCGAAGTCAACACAAAAAACAAATGCATCACAATTATCAAGCAAAACTGTTGTAAGAAATTTTACCGCTTTTGATTTAATCGACAATGACGTATTATAACATTGTGCCTGCTGTTTTCTCACATTTCTTCAAAGACCTAAATGAGTTGCCTGCTGTTTTGTTTATGATCAGATATTGAATACCCAATTCTTCCTACTTCAAACTTGTGCTTGACCTTTTCCAAATTCATTCTGAAAAGTTATCAACCAGAACTGCAGTACAGTTATCAACACGCCATCATGGTCAACTTTTGGTGAGTTCGTGCGCAAACGAGTCTCAAAACCAACGTAATTGTTTATTATCCTCACACGTAATAATTCAATTGGGGCACCAATTTGGTGAGTGCCCCTTCGGGCGCTCCTCACATGTAATGATTCAATTAATTTTTAACACAGCGAAGCAGCGGTATATATACAGCAAGCAAACAAAGAAAAGCGAAAACAAAGACACGGTAATTAAATTCCTTATGTCTCGCAATATCCGTTCATTATGCAATACCACCCATAACAATGAGCAATATGTGCCAATAACCGGCTACCGCAGACATAATTGCACGAGGACAAAATATATTAATTCACTCGGTCACCACAAACTCATAAAATTGAACTTTTAATTAGAGAAATCGAAGAAAGGCAGTGCTTGTGGAACATATTAAATCTTGAGTACAAGGGCAACGTAAAAAATCATTTGCTTGGAAGTAGGGATGGCCATTTTAGAATAATTAAGTATTTTAGAATAATTCCGAATCTTTTTTGTCGCATCCAGAATCCCTAACCGAATCCAAAAATTCAGAATAACACTCCATATCATTTTGGTATTAAATTAGCCCTCAACTCAGTAAAACCACAGTTTGTGTCAATTTAACAGTTTAATGTATTTTTTGCCAGGTTAACAAATAAAGAACCATAGCCTAATCAAATGATTCAAATCATTATTGAATACCCTGCAATGCTTCAAGCCTTTCCAATCAAACAGCTACTTGTACTCAAATTACTGTAGCATACCATCTATCAGTCATACATAGTGTGTACATGGAAACAGAAGCTTTCCAAAGTATCCAATAATGCCTTGTTGCAGTGAAGAAGATTTATGGCTCCCACATGTGAGCCAGTCAAACGGGACCTTAAAGCAGTAACAGTCAGTCCTGAACTTGGAAAACTGCGTTCAGATGATGCTGACATGTGCATTATGTGCAGCGTGCATTGGCGTCGCAAACACATGTAGATTTGCATTTTGCAAGCTTTAAAAAAGTTTGCAAAGATTTAACATTCGCAGTTTTGTGCTATGATCAAACCGAATCCTAAAAATGGAACCGGTTCCAAATTGGAACAGATTCTTATGATTCGGTATTCTGAAATGGCCATCCCTTCTTGCAAGGAAGTTTTAGATCAGGGTTCGAAATTAACGCTTGCTGCAATCGCCTCGAGCAAGTTATTTTTTGGCTTAACTTGCCCGTCGAGCAAGCTAACAAAATGTAGTGTATCAAACAAGATTATTTAAGAGACACAATTTAGGTCTGCTTTTGTTGAAATATAATGAAATGTAAGTAGAGAAAGATGCTGTTTGCTTTATTTATTTTAGCACGTTGCCATCATTACAAAGAACACTTTGTTCATTTGTATCCACATTAGGGTGTGTCAAAAAAACTTTTTTTGATTTTTTAAAATCTCAGGTGTTTAAAGGGTGCCTTTTGGAGTAAAACTACCTCAAAAAATTTTTTATCAAATTTTATTGAAATTTAATGGGTGCTTAACCCCCCCCCCATTTTGAATTGCCTCCCTGAAATCAAAAAAATATTATATCTTGTGAACCAGTTGAGCTAGAAACTTCATTCAACAACCAAAAGATGCAGAAATGATGGTTTCTTATCTATGTTTAATACATTTTGTTACCGGATCTAGTCAAATTTTTGAGTTATATTGAAAAAAACATTACAATACTTAAAAGACTTCACATAGCATGTTTCAGAAAAATGGATGATTCAGAAATAAATTTGGCACACTAGAACTAATCTTGCAATACACCATCAACCAATTTAATGGTAAAGTATGTCATGTCTATGCACTGTAGCCAAACAAAAAGTTTATAAAGTTTCTGATTACAGTATATTTTAATGTCACAACATTTTTGTTCAAAGTAGATTTTGCAATGTAATGTCATCTACTAAGTTTGTTTTGTGTAGATTTCCGCTTGTCAGGAATTTTTCTTTGCGGCATGGGTACCACTAGGTATAAATGAGATCTTTCATTTTGGTTTGTGGTTAATTTATTGTGATAGGTTTTAGCCAGCAATATGGCTATTTCTGCAGAATCATAAACAACCTGCATTTTTCTCAGAGTTTTCTTTAAAAGGTTGTAATTGCATTCGTTTTTCCATTGCAAAGCTTGTACTTCCAAAAAAGTTGGGGCTGTTTTCATTTTTGCGAGAATCAGAAACGAATTTGGTCCAAATAGTTTTTTTTTTGTACATTTTTTGAGCTCTGGTGTCACCACTTTACCTAATTTTTGAAGAGCAGGACTGGATTTCGGTTGTATTGCAACATTTCCTTTCCGCATTGATCTTTTTCATTGACAGTCAACTGCTTTGAAAAAAAAGCCAAAAATGCCATTTCTTCACTGAGGTACCACAGATGAGCATCAAGACGATTCAGAGCTGCTGTTATACAACCATCACAAAACGGAGGTAGATTCGATTTGCTCTGCAGTCTGCACGCTTCTGAGTTGGTGGAAAAATCAAGATCATTGACTGTAGCTTCAAAAGAAAATGGACACCGAATCCAAGGTTTGACATAGAATATTGTGAGGAACAGAGCTAAATACCTATGCTCTTCAATCTCGAAGTTACTTTTAAACATTCCAAGTTGACAAAGTTGGGCCAAGTGTAGAGCAATTTCTTCTTCACAGATTGGATATTTTAGTCATCCATTTTGAGTTGCTAATGCAATCAATAGTCTTGATAGGTGTAGGCACTTTGCTTGGATTTGAATTCAACAATATTAACGACAAAACTAACAACTCGATGGTAAAAACGAACAACTGGGAGCTGATTCAACTTGGTCTATCACTGTTGAATTAACATCCAAGCAATGTGCCTACACCTCTACCAGGACTTTTGGTTGCATTAGCTACTAAAAATGGATTACTAAAATATTCAATCTGTGAACATGGTGATATTCAAGCTGATTCAACTTGGTCTATTATTGTTGAATTAACATCCAATTTGTGATAATTTTAATATTTCTTTGGTTAAAATTTGACATCTCCACTGACAAAGAGCCTGTTGCATTTTTAAGCAGTTACAATAAATTTCAGTAGATAATTTTCAGCTATTTCTGACTTTATAAGAAACCAAACAAAAATGCTCTTATTCTTATTTGAAAATAATAAAGTTTAAAGTTATCCTTGACATCCAATTATTGAGCCTTCTAAAACCGCATGTACCGGAAAAAAACATACCTGGTTTAATATTACTTGATCAATCATGCAATGTTATGCAAATTTATCAGTGATAAATAACATAGCATAAAAAAAGCTATATATGCTATTTATACACAAAAGAGTTCTACACAAGCAAAGATATTTCGACATTTTCAATCTATTTATTTCATTTCACTGCAGGTCAACAATTCACGCAATTTGCAGCAAAACTCAAATAGTTACCATATATCCCCGTATATAAGCCTATCTCCCATATAAATCGACTTAAAAAAAACAGCCCTAAACTGATGATTTTATAATAAAAATCCGCAAATGAGCCGACCCTACCAATTGGAACATGCCATATGCAGCTAATCACTGCAAAGGTTGCAGAATAGAATAAATGTAAATGACAACCATTATTTTCATGTGTATGACCAATCAATCACAGACTGTTATTATCATTTGATTGAAAAAGCCAACATCGCAACAGCGTCCATGCACACACACTGCTTCACGCATGTGCGTGAACGCTCTTATCATGAGAAAAAGAGAAAAGGACAAAAAAAAGGCGAAATGCGCAGGTTTCATTGCATTTAGCATGGTTTGAGTTGTAGGTCTTGCAATTAAGTCAGCTTGATGTCATTTTGTTTGAGTGTGAACAGAGTTATGCACAAATTGCGCACATAAGCTGACTCTCAACTTTGGCAACTTTTTTTTTTTAGTTCTAAACTCAGCTTATATGCGGGGATATACGGTATTTACTACTATAGCTGCAGCTTTTCGCTTTAGTGGACATGCTCGTATCATTTTGGCAAACAGGAAATAACTAGATGGGAGTTTACCAGCAAACCCAGTGAACGACCATCGCGTACCTACTGCTGTGACGCTCAAAAGTACTTTTCGTCTACCGCAAAATCAGCAATTATTCAAAAATATCTGATTATGGAACTTCCAGAAAAGTAGAAATCCCAAACAATGTCAAAAAATATAAACATCATCGTTTCTGATTCTAAAAAAAATAACCCATCAGGTTAAGCCAGCAATTCTCAAACCATTAATCGCGACCCAAATGTAGGTTGAACAAATAGAAAAATCTTAATAATGTAGTGAAAATCCTATCATATCAAATTACGTGCTAAACCAACATCTTAAGTGATTAACAACAATTTATCTGCTAAAGCTTCCTCCATCAGTACTATAAATACATATATCGTAGCTCCAGCGTAAATTCAAAACCTGTATGTTGTTGCCTTAATAACAACAATTCTAAACTTCTATATCGAACAGACGACTATTTGTATTTTTAATTCTTTGTCTTACAAATATCTATGAAAAAAACTGTTTTAGCTAAAATGAAAAGTAAAGATTAGTGGAATCTATGTATTTAAGGGGTTCCCAGGCAGGGGTGTCACCTTTCAATTTTAACCATGCGAAATTATTTATTTTTTACAGACTTAATATTAAAAACAATTAGCTTTTTTAACAAGTGATTTAAAGAAATTGATTTAGGAGTGGTCCAATTTTCGGTTTCCTGAGGAAGTGGTACCCTTAAAACTATGTCAAAATATTTGTTTAATATTTAATAATATTAAAAACAGTTAGCTTCCCAGCTTTAGCCATTCAAAAAATTGATTTTGGGAAGAGGGAAGTTCTTGGAGAGGTACCCCCAAACTATGCCAAAATATTTGTCTGTTAAATATCTGTTGATATCATAAAACCCTGGCACTCTAAGTTAAGCCGTTCAAAATATTGATTTTCAGGGGGTCTATTTAAGGGGGTCCCCGGGGGGGTGGCACCCCCAAACTACGCAAAAATATTTGACTGGTAAATATCTGCTGATATCAAAACAAACTGGCACCCTAAGTTAAGCCAATCAAAAAATTGATTTCTGGGGGGTCAATTTGGGGCCGTCTACGGAGAGGTTGGCACCCCCAAACTATGTCAACCTATTTGTCTGTTAAGTATCTGCTGATATCAAAACAAACTAGCACCCTAGCTTGAGTCGTTAAAAAAATTGATTTTTGGGGCCCCATTTTGGGGGGTCCCCGGTAGAGTTGCCCCCGAAAATTTTGGGAGAAAAAATGGCGTTTGCAGCTCAACAACTTTACACAAAAATTAAATTTCCATGTTTTGTGGTTTAGGATAAGAAGAGCGTACAAAATTTAGGAAGAAAAAAAGGAAAAAAACCTCATCGCTGCCAAAAGTGTGTTGGTTGGGATGAAAGGGTATCTTAAGGCATATAACTTCAGCCATTTTAGACAGAGACCACTTTTTACGCCAAACTTGCCGGGCGATTTTCGGGTTCTAAAACCAAAGTCATGTGACCCATTGCCTTGAAATTTGGTACAAACATACAACTCATTAATTTCAAACTGCTGCCAAAATTTCATGCAGCTAGATCCAACTGTTCTCAAGTTATAAGCAAAAGTCTGAAATTTCACACTCGTTAATTGGAAAATGGCTGAGTAAAAACAAAGAAACTCGCGACGCGAGCGTCAGTCGTTTCAATGAACAACAAAGCACATAATATTACTATCGCCGTGGCAAATTTCAAAGAAATTCTTTAAATACAGCGTAAATGCTTCTACAGCAAAACAAATATGCGTGATAGCTTCAGCAATTTGTTAGCAGAAAAACCCACATGCTTCGGTCTGGCAAGAAGCTGAGCAAGAAAATTGCAACTAGATGCGATAGCTCAAAAAACAGAAATGAAAAAAAATTGTGCAAAAAACTTGATCGTGTGATTCCGGCCTAAGACATGCAATTATAGCATCAGCACGCTTAAAAGTTCTATATTATTACAATTTGTTTGAAAGAAGTTATGATGTTCTCCCCTGTTTATTTTTTTTAGAACAATATATTGTTACAGTGAAAAAGTTAAATGCTGGAACTGATAACTTTTTAGTGAATGTTGTGTTATAACAATTATGCCCCAATAGATTTTTTAAAATGGGCCAAACCTTCAAATTTTTACGAAAATCTTCAAAACCTCAGGACTAAAATAGTGAATTTTTAAAAGCATTTAGATTTTTAAATGAGTTCGTAGGCTATATGGCTTACCTTGATATTGATAGGGTGGGAAACTCTGAGCTGGACCTTGATTAAAAGTTTTTTTTGCAAATTCTGGTTTATCAAACAATCACATTTCATCATATACTTTACAAAAAGTGCACAGCACCATATTTAAGTTTTCAACATTCCCTATTAATGGATGAAGTGGAAGTGGTAATTTTTTACTGCTTCCATTTTCACTTTTATGTAAATTTGTCACTTCCAGCTTTTGTATTCCAGGCTCATGGTCGGAAATGCTGTGGTGCACAGCTGGATCTAATAGATCACCAAATCGCACTTGGGAGCTGCTAATAGCACTTTTTTGTTCTGAAAGGTTATTAGCATTAATGAAGCTGACAATTTTAGATTGTTTAGAACAAGCTAATCAAGCTCTATAAAAATTTAATACAAGCATGCCATGAAATTCAACTAATCGTTTGTTAAACAAGAAATGATAAAAAGTAATCCATGGAAAATCATTCATTGTCAAAAGAAAATTTAATTAATAACTATAAAATGTCAAAAATTATTGAGCAAAAAATCTGAAAATTGCAGTTGATAAAAAATCAAACAACAACTACAACATACGCTACAAAAAATGCCCTAATTGTCTTGTTTTTTTATATTGTTGTTGTAGCACATTTTTATCCTCTTGTCACCAGACAGCGTCAGAGGCTAAATATTGGAGGAATGACTACTTCGTGGTTGGAGAAATCCACACCTGCTTCTAAAGAGTTCTTAGTGATTCACTGTTTCTATGAACTTCTTCAAATTCTTGTCCACTGAATTTGCTGCTTATTTGAAGACACCAAGCAGAGATAATCATAGTAAAGCATCTTATCCAAGGATGCAGCAATGTGACCAGGGTGCACGTCAAACCCAGATCATGCGATCAGAGTCACTGTAAAAATGACATCTTTACCCTCTCAGCTAAGCTGCCGACAAATTTGTACTGGTATTGCTGAAAATTAATTATACAGATATTGTAGTTAATTATTTAAATTAACAGCTATAAATATGCTACAAAAAAAACTAACTGTTGGTTGTTATTTTTTGGGGGGATTCAAACTTTTTTCCTGCATTGTATGAAAAAATACAAAAAATTTGAGAGATAGAAACCGTAATTAATGACAGACAGTACCTGATAGTCCTACAGTACCCAAATCAAATCTTTCATTTTACTTGCTGTATCACTAATCAGGCATTACACCAAAGCATGTAACAAGTTCGTGGGGCCACCTCCGCATCATTGCACCTGGGCAACACAGCAGCTTACTTAGAAATGTTGCAGCTGTTAAGAGCCATTGGCAATACTTTGTTGGATTTGACCAGCCCGAGATTTGAACCTTAGACTTACTCTAGATACAAAGCATTACTGATTAACCCACTAATTGGTGTGCCTGATGCTCTTATACTAGAATGCAAAATTTCAAAGCTATGTGCTGCAAAAAATATACTAATAAGGTCGGTTGACTAGCATCGTAACATCTTTTTTTTTACAATTGCTCTCTCATGTTATCGCAAAATACCTTTTTATCAAATTATTATTACGGTCATAAAAAACACTGGAAAATCAAATTCCTCATGTCATACACCAATCAGTATAATGCTGTAGTTAAAATTAATAAGACTGCTTAATATGCATACTAAATGCCAGTATATGACATGATTATCACATAATATTTACGTTTTGTAGAATTTGTGCATTATAGATGCATTTAATACCATATTATTTAACACTTAATATATCTTGAACAATTTAAAGCACCTTCAAACACATGAGCAGAACTTTTGTCCAAGCCTTGTAAAATCACGGTTGAGACCCAACTGAACACATACCAGTGATTAAGCAATTTGCTTTTTTGATTTTTTACTACCATAGTACATCCGACATACATGATGGAATGATAACTAGATGGGAGTTTGCCAGCAAACCCAGTGAACGACCGACGCGTAGTTTATAATGCTGTGACGCTCAAAAGTACTTTTTGTCAACCGTGAAATCAGCAATTATTCAAAATATTTAATTTTGGAACCTTCATAAAAGTACAAATCAAGTCAAAAAATTATCAACGTTATCGTTTTTGATCCTAAAAAATAACCCATCAGGTTAAGTCATTGAAAAATCAATTGTTGGAGGGCAAATTTATGGTTTTTGGAATTTAAAGGATATTGAGCACCAGTGCTGGGCACCGCAAGTTTTTTTTTTTAAGTCCGCAAGTCCGCAACCGAATTTCAAATTGCTTAATCCGCAACCGCAAGTCGGCAATTGCATGTTTTTAAGCTTAATCCGCAAGTACGCAACGACGTTTCAGGATTCTTGAATCCGCAACCGCAAGTCCGCAACTTCAAAATTCTTGAAGTCCGCAAGCGCAAGTCCGCGACTTTTTATGAATCGAGTGGAAGAGTTTTGCAATCAACCATGTCCCGAAGTGATCTGCTCAGAGTTGATTAGCAAACATAAGTCAAAAGTTGTGACTTGTGGGAAGCATAGCAAGCGTATGGTGGATACATTCCACACAATACGAAGAATTACCAAATCACATAACCATTGATTGTAGTAAATGTAGCACAACATAACTTGTTGTTGAGCTGCTTTTTCGAGATGGCAAACTTCAGAATTGCCCAGCTCCCTTTACTTTTAGGTCCAGTTCAAGACATATGTATTATGTAAACAGCTGTATTTTTGGTTAAAGTTTTTCGGTGTCTTGGCTAAGGGGAGTGTAGCCCCCAACCCTCCTGTTTGCGCTACTGCTTATAGGTACGTAAACTACATGGAAGCACAATGCACAACCCACTCCTGACCCCTGAAAAATACTTCAATGAAAGTAGGGATTGGAATATTAAGAACAATTGGATGACAATGAGAAGCCATGAAATAGTAAAGCACAATCTGCATTTCCACTTACAACAAGATATTTGAAAAAAAAACTTTTTTTTTTGAAAAAAAAAAAAACGAAAGCAAAAAACATTCACATCACTAATATTCGTACTAATAAATTTTTAGTCCCCGGATTCCATAAATACTGTAGGCACGAGATAACCACTCGCTACCAGTACAAAAAATGATCCCTGTGGCTAATTTTGTAAACTCACTGTAAAAAACAACGAAGCCATACTTTGAAGCAGGGCTGTGAATTCAATCTTAAACCCAAAGAAAGTCGGTTTGTTTTACCGAACTCGAAAAAACAGCATGTCTACAAGAAAAAAGCGATGAAGTCGAAAAGCAGACTTAGCATTTTTGTCAGCCTGAACTCGAAAAGCTTGATATTTTTGCCGAATTTGAACTCAAAAAAATTAAATTCAAGAACTCGAATAAAAATCGATAGAGTTTGCAGCCCTGTTTGTTTAAAACTTGCGGAATTGCGGACTAAAGTTAAAAATAGTCCGCAACCGCAAGTCCGCAATTTAAACTGCCAAAATCCGCAACTTTTTTCGTTAGTCCGCAATTGCGGATTTGCAGACTAACTTGCGGACTTGCCTAGCTCTGGTGAGCACCATTGTGACATAGGCTTTAAAGATGACACGGATAACAAAAAACGCATCTGCATGCTGCGCTGAGTTTGCAAACCTTGTCCGAATGGTGCACCGCACCGCATCCAAGCACATCGAAGTTTACGCTACCACTGCACTGCATGTTATCTCTGATCTACGCTTTAAATATCCACCAACACCAGAAAAAATTTAGCTTTATAGCTTACGACATGCAAAAAATTGATTCTAGGGGTATCATTTTCGAAAGTTTTCCAAAGGTGGCCCTCTCAAACCTTGTCAAAATATTTGTCTCTTAAATATCGACTGATATCCAAAAAAACTGGCGCCCTACATTAATCTAATAAAAAAATTGATGTTTGGGGGGCCATTTGGGGGGGTCCCCGGGGGGGTGCTACCCCCAAACCATGTCTAAATATTTGTCTGTTAAGTATCTACTGATATAAAAAAAGAAAGTGACACCCTAAGTTGAGCCATTAAAAAAATGATTTTGGGGGGGTCCGTTTGGGGTGGTCCCCGGGGGGTTGGTACCCCCATAGTATGTCAAAATATTTGTCTCGTAAATATGTACTGATAACAAAAAAACTGGCGCCCTACGTTAAGGTAACAAAAAGAACTTGATTTTGGGGGGTCCATTTGGGGGGGTTCTTGGGGGGGTGGTACCCCCAAACCATGTCAAAGTATTTGTGTGTTAAATATCTACTGATATCCAAAAAAACTGGCACCGTAGCTTGAGCCAGTCAAAAATTTAATTTGTTTGTGCCCCATTTTGAGGGGGTCCCTGGGGAGTTGCCCCAAAAAAATTTCAGGAGACACAATTGCGTATGTACCTCAACAACTTCACACAAAAATTAGATTTCTATGTTTTGTGGTTTAGGAGAACTCGAGCGTACAAGATTTAGGAAGAAAAAAAAGGAAAAAAAAGGAAAAAAAAAGGAAAAAAAAAAGGAAAAAAATAAGAAAAAAACCTCATCGCGGCCGAAAGTGGGTTGGTAGGGATCAAAGGGTATCTTAAGACATATAACCATGAGAAATATTTTTTGCCGTACTAAAGCCGTTTTTGATTTAGACCGCTTTTTACGCCAAACTTTCGGGGCGGTTTTTGGGTCATAAAACCGAAGTCACGTGACCGATTGCCTCGAAATTTGGTACAAACATAAAATTCATTAATCTCAAACTGTTGTCAAAATTTCATGTAGTTAGACCAAACGATTCTCGAGTTATAAGCAAAAGTTTGAAATCTCGCACTCGTTAGTTTGAAAATGGCCAAGTAAAAACAAAGTTCCAATTAAAGATATCTTCTTGGATACCCAAGAGGGTTTGGAATTTCAAACATTGTCAAAATATATATTTTATCGACAACTTGTACACTGTCTTCCCAGTTTCCAGTAACCTTTTCCATAGTTTGTCTTGTCTAAACCTGTGAAGGTGATTAAACCTGAGTAACTAAACCTGATTAACTTGTACAATGCACATGCGTTATTTTATCGACAACATAGCGACTGATAATAATAAAAAAACAAAAAAACATCGTATTCAAGCGTAAGCCATTGGAACTATGTCAAAATATTTGTCTCTTAAACATCTGCTGGTATAAAAAAAAAATTAACATCCTAGCTTGAGCCATTCAAAAAATTGATTTTGGGGGATCCATTTGAAGGGGTCCCAAGGAAAGTGGTACCCCAAACCATGTCAAAATATTTGTCTCCTAAATATCTATTGATATCAAAAAAAAACTGGCACCCTAAGTTAAACCAATAAAAAAAATTATTTTTGGGGGTCCATTTTGGGGGGGTCCCCGGGGGAGTGGTACCTCCAAACCATGTCAAAATTTTTATCTCTTAAGTGTCTACTGATATCAAAAAAAAACTGGCACCCTAGGTTAACCCATTAAAAAATTCATTTTTGGGGGTCCATTTGGGGGGTCCCCGGGGGGGTGGTACCCCAAACATGTCAAAATATTTATCTCTTAAATATCTACTGATATCAAAAAAAAACTGGCGCCCTAGGTTAAATCGTTAAAAAAACTTATTTTTGGGGGGTCCCCGAAGAGGGGTGGTACCCCCAAATTATGTTAAAATATTTGTCTCTTAAATATCTACTGATAACAGAAAAAACTGGCACCCTAGCTTGAGCCGTTCAAAAATTTGATTTGTTGGGGCCCCATTTTGGGGGGGTGGTACCCCCAAATCATGTCAAAATATTTTTCTCTTAAATATCTACTGATATCAAAAAAAACTGGCACCCTAGGTTAAATGGTTAAAAAACTTGCTTTTGGGGGGGTCCATTTGGGGGGGTCCCGGGGGGTGGTACCCCCAAATTATGTCAAAATATTTGTCTCTTAAATATCTACTGATATCAAAGAAAAATGGCACCCTAGGTTAAATCGTTAAAAAATTAATTTTTGGGGGGGTCCATTTGGGGGGTCCTCGAAGGGGTGGTACCCCCAAATTATGTCAAAATATTTGTCTCTCAAATATCTACTGATATCAAAAAAAAACTGGCACCCTAGCTTGAGCCGTTCAAAAATTTGATTTTTTGGGGCCCCATTTTGGGGGGGTCCCCGGGGGGGTGGTACCCCCAAATCATGTCTAAATATTTCTCTCTTAAATATCTACTGATATCAAAAAAAAACTGGCACCCTAGGTTATATGGTTAAAAAAAATTGTTTTTGGGGGGGTCCATTTGGGGGGGTGGTACCCCCAAATTATGTCAAAGTATTTGTCTCTCAAATATCTACTGATATCCAAAAAAACTGGCACCCTAGCTTGAGCCGTTCAAAAATTGATTTTTTGGGGCCCCATTTTGGGGGGGTTCCCGGGGGAGTTGCCCCAAAAAAATTTCAGGAGACACAATTGCGTTTGTACCTCAACAACTTCACACAAAAATTAGATTTCTATGTTTTGTGGTTTAGGAGAACTCGAGCGTACAAGATTTAGGAAGAAAAAAAAGGAAAAAAAAGGAAAAAAAAAGGAAAAAAAAAGGAAAAAAAAAGGAAAAAAAAAGGAAAAAAATAAGAAAAAAACCTCATCGCGGCCGAAAGTGGGTTGGTAGGGATGAAAGGATATCTTAAGACATATAACCATGAGAAATATTTTTTGCCGTACTTAAGCCGTTTTTGACTTAGACCGCTTTTTACGCCAAACTTTCGGGGCGGTTTTCGGGTCATAAACCCGAAGTCACGGGACCGATTGCCTCGAAATTTGGTACAAACATAAAACTCATTAATCTCAAACTGCTGTCAAAATTTCATGTAGTTAGACCAAACGGTTCTCGAGTTATAAGCAAAAGTCTGAAATCTCGCACTCATTAGTTAGAAAATGGCCGAGTAAAAACAAAGGAACACGCGACGCGAGCGTCGGTCGTTCCAATTATGTCTGATATGCAAAGTGCATTAGAAAAAATACTGTATAAGGAAAAGTGAAGAAATAAAAATGTATTTCAAAATACAATGCAAGTATTTTTGCAAAACTTAAAAATTTGGCACGTAATGGTACTACTGGTAATAGACCTGGGCCCACATGACAGAAATTTTCTCGCTCGCTTTAATTAACGAGTTTTTTTTTAAGAGGCGCTAACGAACGAAATACTCGCTAAACGCAAGAGGTCATTTTTGCACGTGTATGTAAAGCCTTGCGAAATCCGTTACGTCATTCTTTCTCGCTAACTTGCTTTGAGCGATTGCGGAAAGTAGTTAGAGTAAAAAAACGTCACATTTTCCTCGCCAACTTAAAGAGGATCTTGAAGCACTCTTTAAGTGTGCGAGAAATCTTTTTGGTTCAGAAATTTAATGGCAAAATGTTAAAAACTTCTAACCAAAGCGAATTTTTGCTGAAAATTAATTCAAATCGTCGCCATTTTTGCTACTAAAACTGCTAAAAAAAGCAAATTACATGGAGAACCACTTGCAGTTTCAACTGATCAAGAAATGTTAAGTAGTGCCAATTGACCAAAATTGCAATACACTCCTTTTATAAAAATGGTTTTCTAAAACACGAGGCTCATTTTTGCTCAAAATTTAAAAATTAGAAACAATGCCAGCCTCGGCAGCAAAATAAACCAAAAACAAACAAAAAAAAATTCAAACTAATCAAAGAAACTAAAATTTGTGCTGATTTAAAACGATAAAATTTCAGTGATTTTCTTGTTTTTTCAAGCAAAATTGCAATTATTCAAGATTATAAAACTCTGTTGCTCTGCGCAAGCAATTGAGAAATTTTTTGGCAGTTGTTCAACTTGAAAAAAGCTTGCTTTTTTGCTTTTGCAATTTTACGATGCTGCAAAAGCAAGAAAAAAGCCTTCACTTAAGCAGACCGAGCAATAGGAATTAAAAAGTGTTTCAAACGTGGCCGCTAAAATTGACATCGATGCTGTCAAAAGTTTTACAAAATCAAGAAAGAACAAATGAGACTGAATATCTGCAAAAAATTAAAAACAGCCAGTCTCAACTTAAGATTTACCGGTTCTAAAAAGGAAGAGTGTACTTCGACTTGCTCACTTTTGAAAAATTTTGAAACCTGTAGACCTAAAGTTACTGTTACCGTAACATATGAGTTTACCCACCAACAACCTCAAGGGCACTTTACGTCGTTAAAAAAATTATAGAATGGAAAAAGTTCTTATTTCACATTGATCCAAAAAAATAATTAAATTCTGTCGTTCATTTACTAATTATCATCAGTTGAGGAATTTGCTTGCGTAGAATAATAACGCATAGGTTATGGTATCTTTCTCCATAACAATGTAATACATACAGTACGCTTGAATGCATTGTTTTGAAGTAGAAATACATCTGACCTCACAATGAGAGTATTTATTACATACTAACACAAATAAAGAAATTCGAGCGAACTGTTTTAACGTGTGTTGGGCGAGACCCCTAAGAAATGGCAGTTTGTCTACGAAGATTTTTTGTTCGTTAGCGCTTTTTAGCAAGCGAGAATGGCCTTTACGAGCTCGTTAGCACGTTCTGTCATGTCCCCCCTGGTGCATAACCTGATAACCGGCTGCATCTAATTGTCCTGTGCCTAAAAGTCTTAGATCAGAGAAAGGGACCATGAACTAAATCTAACTAGATTGGAGCTTACTGCGAAGCAAGCCCATTGAATGAATGCTGACCCATGTCGAATAATGAGAATTGATATTTAGGAGGTCCATATGGGAGTTCCCGAGGGGGTGATGCCCCTAAACTAAGCCAAAAATATTTGCCACCTAAATATCCAATGATACCAAAAAAACTATAGCAACCTAGCTGAAACTGTTTAAAAAAATGATTTTTGGTGGGTCCATATGGGAAGGTTCCCAGGGGGTGGTATCCCCAAACCATATATATCAAAATATTTGTCTCTGAAATATCTACTGATATCAAAAAAACTTTTTTCCTAACTTGAGCAAATCAAAAAACTGATTTTTGGGGGACCCATTTTGGAGATCCTGGAAAAAAAGCCCAAAAATTTGGGGAGACAAAATTGCGTTTGCAGCTCAACAGTTTTAAACAAAAATTAGATTTCGATGTTTAGTGGTTTTGGAGAAGAACGTACAAGATTTAGAAAGGAAAAAAAGAACAAAAAAAAAACTCATTTGGCCAAAAGTGGGTTGGTAGGGATGAAAGAGTAGCATATATCATGTAAAAGATTTTTGCCGTAGGCTACTTAAATATAATTTGAATGAGACTGCTTTTTACGCGAAACTTTTGAGACGGTTTGTGCGTCCTAAAATCAAAGTCACATGACTTATTTGTTATTGCCTCAAAATTTGACACAAATATAACACTTGTTAATCTCAAACTGCTATTAAAATTTTATGTAGCTATCCTATAGGCTACCTAACCGTTCTCAAGTTTTAATCAAAAGTCTGAAACTTTGCACTTATCTGCTTATTAATCACATAGTTTAAAAATAGCCGAGTAAAAACAAAGAAACATATGGCGTGAGCTTGGTTGTTCCAATGAAGATTTTTGGGTAGCCTACTCTGATTCCAAGAATTGCGAGAACCATAATGCCACTTCCACGTTCCAGCTTGAAAGTTTCTCGCTCAAAATTCAAAATAGCAAATTGGGATAACAATAGAACTAGCTGATATGCAGGGATGTGCAGTTAGGGGAGGCAAGTGAGGCCGTGCCTCACCTGTAGAACTGTACAAAGGAAAACAAAAATAAAGTATGTAATTAATAGAAAATGGTTTCACACAAATCAAAATATTTATCGAAAGCTTTATAAATTTTTATATTTACTTTTTTTGTGTATTCACTGCTTTTATGTTACCGCTGTTTTTCACATTTATCGCTACGGCGTGCCATTGAGCATCGCTTCAAATATGCGAAGTGAGGCATTGTTGATAGTGCCTCATTTCAGCTAAGCAAATTTTAATATATAAACGAAGTAAAAGTATGCCTTTTCATTTAAATCGTGGACAGCGCATAATGCTTTCAAATCTGATTTTGCGGCATGCCTCAAATATGATGTCATAGAATGAGAAAAGTCAAACCAGTTTTTTTTCAAGTCTTTAATTCATTGCGAAATTGAACAAGTTATTTTTCTAGTGAAATAAAAACAATTTAAAATGAGGAAATGAACTAAAATGGAAGAAAATTTAGTCTCAAAGCGAGAGACTTTTCTAAACTACCGGTATATAAGTTTTTAATCTGAACTTGAAGTAATATATAGCTAAAAGAAAACCGATTTAAAAGATTTACTTAAGACATCAATATGAACAGACGAAAAAATCCTTCAATTCAGAAAGAGTAGAACCGTACTTAAGAAAAAAGTGGTTGCACCATAAAAATTGTCTTTTTTGCTTTCATGTTTTTTAACGAATGATAATGTTGGGACTGAAACCGAGTTTTTGTGACTCAAAAGAATTTGCCTTAGCAAGCACAAAAACTTCAATAATGTCCACATTTAAAGCCAAATAATAGGCTACCTCTATACTGTAGATTTTTGAAACTTCAAGAATCGATTTAGCTTTATGAGAACAGCAGAAATTAAACAAAGAATTAGTACCGGTAATCGAAAAATTTGGTCTTCGTTTAATGGTTATGAAAATAGTTATTTGCTTGTCATTTACTGTCTAAAATAATTTTTTTGCAAACATCATCATCATCACATGTTGGATTCGATATTGTCCCCATCTACAAAGTTGGCCTAATTTCAAACGATCATTGTCTTTCCACGCCTCGCCATTTTGTTCGATCACATGCATCCTCTTTAAAAAAAAAATGTGCCTCACCAACCAAAAAACCTCACCGTACATCACTGCTGATATGTTTGCCAAGCAAGCTGCTCTTGGAATGGAACCTCTAGCCCAGTAGGCTAGCCTAATCACAATACCTGATAACTCAGACCTGGCGCACAGCCCACCAACTCATTTTACAATTATTGAATTAAAGCTCAGCCTGCTTAAACTAAGATCACTAACTTTCAATTGCTTCCAACACATGATGAAAAGGAAATTAATCTTTCAGTCAAGTGGTCACCATGCCTACTAATAGTGATAAGCAGCCTTTCACCTGACACTTATCTTAACAGGAGGTAGGCCTACCGGTATCACCAGAATTACCAGCACTCCCAATTCTGACGATTTTTCTTGACAAGCACCGTTATCAGATGAGGAGCTGCTTGGAAGACATGAACATTTTAATCCAAGCAATTCTCAAGTTCTGTACCACCAATCAACTTTTCACATTCAATGTGTATGTACTGTACTGCACGCATCCTATTGGCCGACCGGTATATGGTGAAGCAGACATGCTAACAATAACGAATATCATTTTGCTGCTTCTACGAGGGTCGGTCAAAAAGTAATGAGCGCTGTTAAGTTTAACCACTTTAACCTTCATATTTTTTCTAGAAATTTTAAGGGTGTTTAGTAAATTTACTGCTTTAAAGATAAATTGTAAAAAAAAATTGTTTCAACGTGCCCACTTTCGGTCTTTTGTTTCGGAAATGACGTCATCACTGGATGTCCGTCAGAAGCAAAGAGCCGTGATTGAATTTCTTGTTTCGGAAGGGGAGCCACCAAAAAAAATTTTCGAAAGATTGGTAAATTAAGATTTACAGAGATGTTTCAATAGCATACAGCACTGTGAAAAAGTGGGTATCCAGGATTAAAGACGACGAAGATGATCCAAGGTTGAGTAGCCTCCAGGACAGACGAAGAAGTGAAGACCATCTTCAGCAGTCAATCCTGGAAACAGTGATGAGGTTGAGAAATTGATTAGAGATGATCGCAGAATCACTATTAATGACATTTTAATCGTTTTGCGTGTTTCTGGCCTGAAGGCTACCAGCTCGGAAGCCTAGGGAAGAGCCACCAGAACGGCGACTAATTAAAACAAGCAATGCGAAAAATTGTCTTCCCACAGGAAGAAAAATTGTCTTCCTGTGGGAAGACAATTTTTCGCATTGCTTGTTTTAATTAGTCGCCGTTCTGGTGGCTCTTCCCTAGGCTTCCGAGCTGGTAGCCTTCAGGCCAGAAACACGCAAAACGATTAAAATATTAAAACTCTGGCCTGCAAATTACGAGTTTTTTACGCGTATTTTACGTGCTAAAATACTCCAAATTTGCTTTGCTTTTTTAGAGAGCGAAGTTAAACACGTTTTGCGTCTTATTTGCTCGTTATAATTTAATTTGTTGACTTTTACGACTGAAAGGACCAACGAAAGCATATCTAAAAAAAAGCGTGTTTTTCTAGTGTACTTTGGATCGTGCAAAACACGTGTTAAAGTGGTGTAAAAGTGGGGTGACATGTATTCGTGTTTTTGACACCAAAAATCATGTATTTCTAATAAATTTAGTTTGAAAAAGAGTGGAGTAGTGTGTTCAAGATATGGGCTGCTAGTAACATTTCTTATAATATGTTTGTGTGATTTTTCAAGAGGATTAAGTGTGTTTGCGTGGGCCAAGTCCACATGGAAATGCAGTATTGCAAATGCAAATATATTAAGGAGAAATACACAGTTTTAAGTGTTAGAAGCAGGGTGTCGAACTGAACCTGAACCCGAACCGTAAACCCGAATGAACAGTTTCATTTTGGTGAACACGAACCGAACCTGAACCAGCAAAATTTTAATTCAGTGAATCTGAACCAAACCCTCAAAACTGTGCTCAAGTGAACCCAAACCGAACCTAACAAAAGTAAGAATATATTTTTTTATATTCGGATGCCGCTGGCGCTGGTACACCCACAATAAGAGCATTGGTGATCATCAACAAGATCAGCAATTCCTCCTTTTTTTTTCTGGACGAAACGAGTAGGCCTAATACCAGTTAAATTTTAGATCAATGAACCCGAACCGAACCTGAACCAGTAATATTTTACTTGAGTGAACCTGAACCAAACCTGAACCATGAAAATGGTGCTCAAGTGAACCCAAACCAAACCTGAACCACTAAAATATTTTGAGCAGGAGCTAAATCTGAACCCGAACCGTTATTTGGAAGGAAGGCTTTATTTCACCGAAAATTTTTATCTAGTTTTTTATTAATTCTGACTCAAATCTAACACAAACTCAAAGTCAAATGCTTAGCCTACTCTAAAACTATTCCCAAATCGAACCCAAACCCTAATCTTAACCCCTAAAATGTAAAAAAGCAAATGAAAAAAGCGCGGGTGAATATTTCTCATTCTCGTTTTATTCTCTTTAGGTTGAAAATTTTCGGTGAAATAGTCACTACCTATTTGGAAAGGTTCGACACCCTGGTTAGAAGGTCTACATATTGTCTTAATTTTAATATTGCCCATGATCCAAAAAAAAGTTTAGAAGAAATCTGTTGAATATGCGGTTTCCAAGTTAATTTGTCATTAAATGTGATTCCTAGTAAATACTTGATTTGAGAGACTTGTTCAATTTTGTGAGGTTAGATGCTTTCCTAATCTGCTTTGTCCGCCAAGTGCTAGCTAAGTAGTCGAAATAAGATAAGGCTTTAGTGCTTTAGGCGTAGTAGCCTATTGCCTATTGCAGATTGTGACTATTGCTGACTATAGCCTATCCGAAAAAATTATTGCCTGTTCAAGACTGAAGCATTGTAGCTGACAAGATATTGGACTAAGATTCTAGGTTTTAGTGAGCCAGTAAGTTTTATGCAATTATTGCGCAATTGTTTTAGGCCTAAAGATCAGATAACGCCAGTTAGTTTTTCACGTAAATATGAAATTGCAAACTTCAGTGCAAAGCATTTTAGTCAGCATTTTTCGTGCGGGTTTGTTACGGGTATCAGCAGGCACCAGAGGTGGAGTCCTCGAGGACGTCCTTGGCCTCGAGGACGTCCTCGAGGACAGATTTTGAAGTCCTTGGCCTTGGCCTCGAAGGTCAAGTCCTTGGCCTTGGCCTCGAGGCCTCAAGTCCTCGAAAATTGGCCTGTCCTCGGCTCGAGGACAGCACTATTTTTTGGAAAGTTAAAATTTTGTGGAGCGGTTGAAAAATTTTTTGGAAAGCATGTTTTCGTGGAGATCGCTTCAAAAATTTTTGTGAAGACCTTTTTTTTTTTTTTTTTTTTTTTTTTTATTGGAGATCGCCTGGAAAATTTTTGTGAAGACCTTTTTTTTTTTTTTTTTTTGGAGAGCACTTGCGCTTTGTGTCCTTGGTCCTTGGCCTTGGCCTCGAGCATTCCTGTCCTTGGCCTCGAGAGTGTCTGTCCTCGGAAAGGCTGTCCTTGGCCTTGGCCTCGGATTTTTTTTGTGTCCTTGGCCTTGGCCTCGAGCCTTGTGTCCTCGACTCCACCTCTGGCAGGCACCTACGAAGCCACTTCCTCCACAGCTGCTAATGTAGTCAGTCATTTGGAACGATTTTAACTTACGTCGTTTCAGTTTGGTAATGTTCGGAAAGCGTTTCTCCTTAGCCTAAGAGGAAAAATAATTTCAAATATCTTAGGATTTCTTGGCCGAAGAGAATCAAAAATAGTGCGAAAAAATTCTAAAAAATTGCCAAAGTTGTTTCACTATGGTTTCGCCGAAAAAATTTTTAAACAAAAACGTCCTGAATGCCCTAGTCTCTTTTTAAGTTACTTTTTTTTCTGGAATAGATTAAAGAACAGTCAAATTGACGATATATATAGAGAGAATACGATAAACTAAAAAAACAAATGAAAAATATTTTCAGCCTTCTCAGAGGTTTCCAAGTTTATCATATTGTACAGTACTGCAGGTTAGAAATTTTTGTTTAAAGCGGCCTTCAAATTTCAGAACCTCAAAGATCCCAAACTTAGGCCATGTAAAGATGAGAGCTTGAAACACTCAAATTTTGCATGACAAAGTTTTTCATCGTTCACAGACTTTTCATCACTATCTCCCCTGAAAAATATTGACAAAAAAAAAAAAAGAAATTGAAAAATAGGCCAACCTGTAGTAGATAACCATACCAGTATTACTGCAGCACATGGTTCAAACAAACTCAACATTGAGAAGTTTTTGAGTAACATGTCGTTTTTTTGCAGTTCTGTGACGTTTCTTTTGACACGGTTTTCTTCCACCATGTTTAGGTGTTATAGCATGTCTAGCCCCATTTGTTGAGCTAGTTAACAGTGGGATAAGCATTGCTGGTGTTGCAAGAAATTTATATAATAATTGCTGTCGCTTTGAAGCAGATTTTTGCATCCACTTTTCTGGAGCCATAAAAAATTTCTGGAATTCTGTAGTTAGAACAAAGTCACCAAATCCAACTAAAGCTCGTTTTACTTTATTATAATGAGCATCAGAGATGGGCAAGATCATCACCTTGTGGTGATCTTGAAGATCAAGATCAGTTCATCAAAAAAATGTGATCTTGAAGATCAAAGATCAGATCACCCAAACACTGTGATCTTGAAGATCAAGATCACTTTACTTTTAGTACTCAAGGAGAGGTAGTGGTGATGATGGGGGGGTAAGCTATAAATGTTAAATGCTGTATCAGTGTTGACTATCAATGGGCAATGGCAGTGCTGATTTCGCTAATAACGTGAGACAATTGACACTCACAAACTTTTTGTTGCTATTTTACTGGTTATTTAAATTGTCACGAAAACCCTTTTGGTTAATTTGCAAGTTTCGCATAAGAATAACGAAATTCAAGGACAAAATCAAATCAAAAGTATGAAATCTTCATTATACTTGCTTAAATACCCTTTATGGGTGCCGCGAGTTTGCGGGGCCATCTCCGCTTCAAAGCGCCACGGGCACACAATTTAACGTCGCAACAGTGGCGGGCCATTGGCAAGTTGTGTTGGACTTGATCGACGCGGGAATCGAACCCGGTCTCTTGCACTAGATTTGCCATTAAAGCCAGACTCGTTTGCCACACGGCCATCCCGCCTGTCAAGAACAAAATTCTTTTACTTGACATTGTATATCTATCTTATGACATTGACATTGTAGATGATAGACAGTAAACTAGAAGAATGTTTTTAGACTCCATTCCGCTCCTTTCATTATACGCCACTCCAGTTTAGACTCCATTCCCAGTCGGAGCCATGAAATAGCTTCAGAATATCGCATAACCTGGCCTCGGCGATGCTTACCCTCAGCGACATTTAAAAATGAAAGTGATCTTGATCTTCAAGATCACACAAAAGACGTGATCTTGAAGATCAAGATCAGATCACGATCTTGATCAAGATCAGATCACGATCTTGATCTTCAAGATCACGATCTGATCTTGAATATCCAGATCGTGCCCATCTCTGCTGAGCATGTATCGGTACATAAAATGAACTATAATTTTTTCTAATTATTGATTTGTGTAGCGGTATTGTTAACTATACACTGTACAGTGAACCCTTTTTTGAAAACTATCAATTTGACAGTATCAAGTCGCAGCACTGTTATAATTTATACCCCTTTCCGCCGCCTATCGATCAATTTTGAGGAGAAAAGCTATACTAATAAGTTGCATTGCAATAACGCCTCGTGAATGGCGACAAGTAAATAGGTTTCCAATACATTAAAATTAATTTGACCAACTAAACAAATGCAGATATTTTTGCTGTACAAAAATATCAGAAAATACTTATATCATTGT